>JBBPQO010000178.1:0-14967 GCA_038092535.1 Xerocomus subilludens | reverse complement strand
AGAGGCAATGCTTTCCACAGCTCACTGTGTATTTCACATATTTCACATATTTCATGTATTTCAGTAATTGCATGTGGGATGCCTCTTTTGGACAGAAAACCCACATTTACCACCACCACTACAACAGGACAGCACTGATGGATATTACTCATATGATGCTCCACCACTACCACTCCACCAGAAGGACAACAACAATGCACCACAACCCCACTACTAGACAGACAGCAATGACAATGATGCCATGTCATCACCACCACCACCACCACTTCTTCCAGACAGACAATGACTGTGATGTGACCCATTGCCATCACCATCATTCCACTACTGGACAGATGGACAGCAACTATGATGCCATCTCATCCACTCTTGTGTTCCCTCTGGCTCCCTTTGGTGTGCCATTTGGCCCCCTCTGGCCACTCAATGCTCTCTCTGGCTGTCTCACTCCCACTCTGGCCCCTCAACACTTCAACTGGCCTCTGGACACCCCCTGGACACCCTCTCCGGCTATCTTGCACCCTCTGGCCTCTTGACATGCCCTCTCTCACCCCCTCTTGCCACGTGACACCCCATCTCTTGCTCCATTTGGCCATCTCACCCTATCTCATATCCTCTGGCCATTCAACAACTCCTGGATGCCCCCTCTGGCCTCTTGATGCACCCTCTCTCACCCTCTCTGGCCCCATCTGGCTGTCTCACCCCCTCTTGCACCCTCTGGCCACTTGACATCCCCTTAATGCACCATCTGGCTCCTGGATGGTGTTATGCAAAGTGTATGCCAATGTCTGCTTACTTGACAATGACCTCCGGTGATGCTCACAAAGAGACCAATGTCTAAGGAGTTGGCTTTCAAGAGACAACAAGGAAGACAAGGGATTGAGCTGAAGCTCGACTGAGGATAGTTCTTAGGAACTCGAAGGGTTGAGTCAAGATATTACACTTGTATTGCGCAGATCAAGAAGAATACAAGGTAGTGCAACAATATTTATGTGATCTAAGAAGGTGCACAGACCACGGAATAGAATCGAAAAGAAGAGCAAGGAATATAATGGAGGAATGTAGAAGAACATGAGCTGATGTAAGAGAATCAGAAAAGAAGAGATAAGTCCATTTATAGATGATGAAGGGAAACAGAGTTATGACTGAAGATAAGAAGGAGCCCTTCTGTAGAATAGGTTGTTCCTCTCCAAGAATGATTCAAAGAATGATAGAGAAAAAGAAGAATATGATGGAAAGGGAGCAAAATTGTAACAAATGGCTTCTATGAATGCCCTCTCTGGCCATTTTGCCCCCTTTTGCACCCTCTGGCCACTCAACACCCCCAAACACACCATCTGGCCCCTAGATGACCCCCATGGATGCCCTCTCTGGCCATCTTGCACCATTGCCTTCTGGCCATTCAATGCCCCCCTGAACACCCTGTTTGGCTGTCTTGCACTGTTTCATGCCCTCTGGGCTCTTAATGTCCCCTTGCATCACCTCTGGCCCACTCTGGTGTGCTGTTTCACCCCCTCTGGCCACTCAACACCCTTTCTGGCTGTCTCTGGCCATCTTACACCCTCTCCTGACCCCTCAATGCCCAATCTCTCCATCTGGCCCCTAGATGCCCCTTGAATGCCCCCTCTGGCCCCTTGATGCCCCATCTCACCCCATCTGGCCATCTTGCTCCCTCTTGCCTAATCTCTGGCCCCTCAATGCCCCATCTGTTACCCCATCTGGCCACCTTGCCACCTTCCATGCCCTCTGACCACTCCACACCCCCTTGATGCCCCAGCTGGCCCCTGGATGCCATTTGAATGCCCTTGCTAGCCATCTTGTGCCATCTTGTGCCCCATCTAGCCCCTCAATGCCCCATCTCTCACCCCATCTGGCCATCTCACCCCATTTCCTGCCCTCTGACCACTCAACACCCCCTGGATGCTCCTTTTGGCCATCTTGCTGGCCATCTTGCCCCATCTCATGCCCTCTGGCCACTCAATGCCCCCTAGACACCCTGTCTGGCTGTTTGGCCCCCTCCTATGCCCCCTCTGGCCCTGTCTGGCTCCCTCTGGCTTCCTCTCTGGCCCTGTCTGGCCCTCTTGCACCCCATCTGGCTTTCTCACATTCTCCCAAGCCACAACTCACATTCCTTTACTTCCCAGACACATCCTCAGTAGACTGGATTTGTGGCTTGGGAAAGTGCAGCCTGGGCCTGGGAGATATTGCAGCTAAGGGAGATCACTAGTGCTGTAAGTGGAAGAGAGGAGGATCACTGCAGGTGGAGGGTGGGGAAATTGCTGCAGTGAAATGTATCAAGTCTGATGAAAAATATGCTACATGCTGTTTAAGTTGTGAAACTGGCCCAACATTCACCTGCCTGCCATGAACCAGTGAAAATGCTGCAATCAGAACAAGCCAACTCATAAGTGCTATATACCTTAATTCTCCTCAATATATGAATCAAGGCCTCTGAGCCAGATGAGCATGGTATGTTCACAAAACCTGACAAGATGTCCACCTAAGCAATCATACCTGAATAAGTAGTATAGCTGCAGTAAAAGAGAATATACCAGATCTCACTTGTGGAGCCATTGATTGTTTTGAGGGAAAAGGGGGAGAGTGGCTTGTTTCATCAAAACTTCAGCACTCAGATTATTGCTTTGGATATTGGGGCAAAGACCATATGCCTCATGAATAATACCAGATGCAAGATCCTTGAAGTGTTTTTGTGTTGATATGATGATGGCCTCAATATTCTTTATGTACTTGTTGCTTGTTGTACCACTCCACAGTGTTGACAGCCCTGAAAAGTAAATGAGTTTGTTGTGGTCACATCAACTTGGAGCAACAGCATATCTAGCAATTCTGCCATGGTGACTCAGAGTGACATTTGGGACATCTCCCTGGCTTCATCTTTTGAAGGCATCCCATTAACACATAAGATGTTTTGTTGCATCTCAGCCCTTGCTCAAGTAAGGATTTTGCTGATCATTTCCACTGTTACTGCATTATCATCTGTTGTGAGACTAGGCACCCTGACAATGGAGAGGGGCACTGAAGTTGACATAGTAGGGGCCTCATTCTGGTTGGCCACTGCTGGCAGGCAATGGATTGGGGGAGTACTTTTGTAACTGAGGTTCCATTCCAGCCTGGACATTGCCAGTGGTAATACATCATAAATTCACCATCAGGTAGTACTGTTAAGAATGTTTACTTACATGAAAAACACCTGCAATGACTACCTCATCCTACTGCACTTGCTTATTTCCACATAATAGTGTGAATACTGGAACAAAACACATTCCTGGTATAACATATGGTGCAACATGACCACTGGAACTTGTTGCTTGAGACTCAGATGCCTGGGAGCATTGGTGTGTATGGTCTGTACTGTATTCATGGGATTGGTTGAATTGTGATGGTATGTAGGCCTGTGTTGGGGGAAGATGGAAGCATGAATTGCTGCCAATGGAATCAGGGCCAGCCTGAGAGTGAGATGTGCTGGATTGGATATATTTCTAAGACAATGAGGAGTGCCAGTGAGCTTCTGGCCTGGCAGGGTATGCTGAAGGACCACTGGCAGGTGCCAAGTCAGAAGATAATGGCAGGTTTAGTGGGGGCCCAGAATATGGTGTTGATTGTGGAGGATTGGCTGTTTCATTGGCATATGATTGAGCAATATGAAAGCATGAATCGCTGGAATAAGGACCTGATTGGGAATAGGTTGCATTATATTGGATATATATGTGAGACAATGATTGAGCCTCTGGCTTGGCAGAGTATGCTGAAGGACCAGGCTCCAAGTCAGAGGGTAGCAGTGGGTATAGTGGGTGCCTGAGATATGGTGTTGATCATGGAGCATTGGCTGATTCATTGACATATGAGCCTGAGGGAGTGATGTGGAAGTGTGAATTGCTGGAATAAGGGCCTGACTGGGAATAGAAGGTGTTGGATTGGGAATATATTGGAGACAATGAGAGAGCTTCTTGCCTGGCAGGGTATGCTGAAGGACCAGGCTTCAAGTCAAAGGGTGGTGGCAGGTTTAGTGGAGGCCTGGGATATGATGCTGATTGCAGGAGATCAGACAATTCCAAGTCACTGATGTATGTGGGTATATCCAACACAGACCCCAGGCCAGCAGGCCACCTATCAGGATTTCATCTTGAAGGATGTGGTAGGAGAGCAGATTGACAACAGCATCCAGGTCAATGGGCTGCTCAGTAGCACAATTGACTTGGCTTGTATCTGGCCACAAGCATGGGTTAAGGTCTTCATGTGGCCTAGTGAATTGCTGATGCAACAGCACCAAATTAGAGTCACAAAATATACAATTGCATTGTACTCACCCATGGGTTGGCTAAAGCCATACACCTGCTTTGGCATGGTCATGGGAGCTTGTGTGGTGGGCAACACTGCATTTAAAGATAGCCTACCAGTGAGTGCTTAATATTAGGGTGGCAAGCATGTAACCAAAATGTACATGAAGTACTTGTGCTCCATGCTCATGGACTGTCTGGGGACCAAAACATATGCTATACATGTGCACAATCAAATAGAAAACACCTGGCCTGAGAGAGGTACAGTTATGTATGTTTGATGAATGACTGCATGATATTTGGGTCAGTAGAGCTCACAAGGGTGGGTGAGTCATGGTGCATACTGATAGCTAGTCTTGATGTGGCATGGTCAGTCCTCAATGGAGTCTTCAAGATTGCTGTCCTTGCTGGTACTTGCCTCATTGTGACTTGGCCACAAGATCCTGCTTTGCCCACATTCCAGATCCTCACTAATCTCCAGCCCATTCTTGTCATTGCCAACACCATCATCATCACCCAGGGTGTTGATGTTCAAACCACATGCTTAGGATTGATCAACCATCATGGTAAGCTCGGACACATCTTGATCTGCCTCCTGAGCAGCAGAAGAAAGCTGATCCCAAAAAAAATGCATGTTGTCCTTAAGGTCAGGGAGCCCCCAATTGGTATACATTTGAAGCCATAATTAGTATTCTGATTTGTCAAGATGATATGCGCTTTCAAGATGATCCTGGATTTTCTCCAGTGCCCTGACCTCATGTTTCATCCCTTCAAGGTCCCAAGTGACCAAGAGAAATTGATGGCAACTCCTCTTCACCAAAGCATATTTTGCAAGCATGGCTGATTGAAGAATCCTGTTTGGCAAAGCCTTGATACCATGAATGAAAAGGTCCACAGCCTAGAGGAAGCAGGAATAATGCTACAAAATTGTGATTGGCACAACACAAAACTTATCTCAGATGGGCTCAAACAACTATGGACTTGAAGGTTGCTGCAAGGGCCTCACCATTGTGTCAGAGTTGCATATGAATGCTTGTAAGCAGAATCAAGCGCCAGAGGCTTAGGGTATGGATGAAAACAACTGCCAAAGAGTGATTTTTTGGCTTGGAATGTCTCCATTGAGTTGCTGTGAGTATCAAAACATGTCAAAGAACTTGTGGGCTGGTGGGGTGGTTGCAATAGGAGCTTAAGGCATCATGTTGGCCACAAGATGGTTGACAGAGGTAACAGTTGACATGGATAACACAACTGAGGTGGAGTTCGAAGACACCACTGAGTGCAATGGGACAGGCATCACTGGCGACATTTCAACACCATGGTCATTTGACAGCACACATGCTCTGGAGTTTGATGATGAGTGAGTGGGCAGTTCCTAGTACAGTTAAACACAGTTTTCACTCACTGAGTCACATAGATTTCTCTGCCCACTTTGCTTGCAACCATTACCTTCAATTGACTCTGTTTGGTCTCACCTCAATGATAACCACACTTTGGATAAAACAGTACCTCCTGCTGCCCCAGGCTTATCTTCTCAGCAACCTATGCCTCATCATGGTCAATATCATCCAAATTCAGGCTATATCTATGGCAAGTTGCTGAACATTCTTGAATGTCTATCTTTGGAATCTACTCAAAGGGATCAAGAGATTGGAGAGGCTCACTTGAAGAATATTTATTACCTGTTTGTTGATATGGATGAATGGGAACTGGGTAAATTCCTATGCAAGAATCTTAATCAAGGGCAAATTACCTGGTTCTTGAAGCTAGTTTGGATAAGTAACTACTCTCCTTTTGAATGTCAGTCTCAACAAAATACAGTTTAAGACAAGGAGAAAACTGAGGTTTAAGTCTGCTGATGAACTCTTCTTCTGGATGGACACATTACCCCAAGATCCATGCTGGTGATGCACCAAAATCAAGATGGACAAATACCTCACCATTCGCCTGGTATACCTACTCTGGAGAGATGACTTCAATGTGGCACAAACAATTTTCAGCAATCCAATCTTTCAATATGATATAAGCCCCAACCCCCATGAGGTTTACACCAGACCAAATGATCATGAATATGGGGCATGGATTTCATTGCAAGAGGCAACCAGGATACAAGTAAGTCAACTTTGATCATTTTTTCTCCATCAAGGCTCATCATCTGCAACAGGGAGAACTTCCTGTCAAGGCCACCATTGTTCTGATCATACTCACCTCCAACAAAACACCTGTTTCAAGACAAACTGGAAACCTTGAGATGCATCCCCTGTTCCTTACAATTGGGAATATTTTCTCTAACCTGTGTATGAAAGTGACTGCTCATGCATGGTCCTGTATTGCATACATGCTCATTGCTCAATTTGCCATACACAGTGACTATATGATGGTCCTCCAAGTGAGACTCTGGCATTGCTGCATGGATATTGTGTACAGCTCCTTGAAAAATGCAGCTGCTCAGGGTGCTTACATGGCTGATCCCACCAGGTTCCAACACTACTGCTTCACACCCCTTGTGGCATATGTAGCTGATCTTCCAGAGGAATTAATGGTTGCATGCATTGCTCAAAGTGCATTACCTGTGACCCTTGCCACCAAATCTAACTTTTCTGATGCTACTTACTGCCCATTCTCATTGCTCTGGGCTGCATATGCTTCAACAGATCCACTGCCTTGCTCAGTATATCAATCCATGAAAGGTCTGGGAGTTTCTCAAGGCCACAAAGGAGTTCCACCTCAATGGCATCCACCTTTCTTTTTGGAGGGACTGGTGCTTTACTGACCCTGCAACATTCCTCACTCCTGAAATTCTGCATACTCTACACAAGTTCTTTTTTGACCACATCCTTGAATGGTGTAAAGAGGCACTGGATGCCAACAAGTTAGATTCTCAGTCCAGGAGTCATCACAAACAGGTTGGTATGCAACATTTTTAAATGGAGTCTTGCATGTCAAACAGATGACTGGTTAGGAGCACCAAGATCTGCAATGGACAATTGTTGCAACCATCACTGAGCCAGTCCCTGATGATTTTGTCCACATTGTTTAGGCTATGGTTGACTTCATATACAAAGCTCAAGCCCTGTCATTCACAGATTCATCTATCACCTCCCTGATTAAATCACTGGCCAAATTTCATCATTACAAGCAAGCAGTCATTGACAGTGGTTTTCATCATGGTACATTGACCCCAATCAGTCATTTGAAATCCCCAAACTCAAGCTGCTCCACAGTTTTCCTACCTCAATTCATAACAGTAGTGCCCCCCATTCAATTTACAGCTAATGTCAGTGAGTGACTCCTCATTATGCACTGCAAGAACCCTTTTGAGCAGACAAGCCACCAGTGGAACTCATTCACCCAGCAACTCATATGTCTTTTGGATTGGAAGGCAAGAATGTGCTAATTTCACTTCATAATGCTACTTATTAAGCAATGTGGGTCACTCAACAATATCATCAACAAGGAGTTTGATGAAATGACTAACATTGGTCCTATGCTTGTATGGATTTTTCACATTTTTCCTGAGGATCATGCATCATTCTCCCTATACAACCACTCCATTCACAATCACTTCCTGAAAGGCATTGTCTCAGAAGTTGTGCATGTAGCTGCACATGTCACTATCAATCCCACCAACCAGAACAAGTCATTGCCATGGATCTCTTTAATGTATCAGTTGCCTGATTTTAGCTTGGCACTTATCAATTATCTATCAAGTATCAGTTCTGACTTGGAGTCCCCTCCTACAAACAATTTGAATGTTTGGAATACATTTCAGCTGCAACTATTGTCATGATTCAGATCTAAACTCATGCCTAGCCAACTTCTACAAGCCCTGCCTCCATTTGCAGAGTTTTCATTTGGCAAAGGTGACACAGTTCTCCTTTTTAACTCTTGTATAAATGATAAGCATTGATATCTTATGGTTGAACTCACTTGCTAATGCTTTGCAGTCCCTATTGTTGCACAAGCCCACGTTGTGTTTTCATTTTCTGAGACAAAGAAGAATCCACTTCCCCCTCCTCTGAAGACCCCCCTTCTCTATGTCTAATTCTTCAAGGCAGTTGATGGTTCCAATGATGTAATGAAATTATAAATTACAATGCAAACATCTTCTTGGGCCTGATGGTCAGTCCCACTGTGCTGAGCATGTGATCCCCATCACAGCTGTGATGCATGCCATTGAATTAATTCTGGCTTATGGTCATCAACACAATTGTAATGCTACTGCAGGTGTTCCATTGGAGGTATACAATGAGTTATAATTTAATAACTATTCTGACAAGAATGGTACTATACAATGTCTGAGAACTACTTGTAGATTACCTTCACTACTCTGTATGTTTGTTTGATATGATACAACAACTTATCATTGATTGCCACAACAAAATCTCCTGCTTGATTACTGCAACACAGGATTATGTCAGTGTTGGGAGTGGTGCAGCATGTGATACTATTGATCCTACCTTCAATGTGCCATCACTAAATGACACAATGACACCATGATTATTGTGTTACAATTGTTATGCTGTTGTCATCACATTGCTGCCATAAGATGGTGTGTGGGTGAGGGGCCAGGGTGGGCAACACACATCTCCTGTTTGGGCAAGACATTGGATGGGGCAGCAGCAAAACAGCAAATTATTCCAGGTGCATCATAAGGGGAGGGTGAGGGCAGGACAATGACACATGTCACTGTTATGAGCACAAGGGTGCAGGAGAAGGTGGGATGAAGGCAAGGGCAAGTTGAGGGTGGGGGCATGGTGATGATGATGATGGCAACATGACCTTCATGCAGTCATGATTGTTACATCATCATCACTTCCATGTGACCATTGCAAGCATAAGGGCAGGTGAAGGCAAGGACAATGGTGAGCCCTTGAGGGCAAAAGCAATGATGATGTGATAATCAAGCAGTCATGACAAAAGAGACATTGGCATATATCACATGCAATAACATATTAGTAACAGCCTCTAATTAGTACAAATTTCCCCAATATAAAAACAATGTAAGACAGCCTAATGAAATTTTAACTAGTTAATGGCTGTCACATAAGTGCCACTTGGGATTAAACTGTCACACAGTAGTACAGTCTCAATGTCATGTTATAGTTTAAATGTCACTTGTATATTCCACAGTGTTTTATATTGGGGAAATTTGTGCTAACTATAGGCTGTTACTATCATGTTTTAGCATGTGATATATGCCAATGCCTCTTGTGTGATCATCACACCATCACTGCCATGTGTTGCAATGTATGGGTGTACAGATGAGTGTGAGCATGAGGGAGGATGAGGGCAGGGCAGTGACAACACCATGGCAATCTGGCATCATTATTGCCACATATTGTGAGTGTGAGTGTGGGCAGTGTGCATGTGCATCAAACCAGGATGAGGATGAGGGTGGGGAGTGATGAGCCTTCATCACCATGTCATGGCTGTGAGGGCAAAGGTGTGCAGGCAAGGGTGGATGATGATGGGCAAGAATGAGGATGAGGGTGGGGCAATGATGAGAATGCCATGATGATCATATGGTCATCATTGTCATCATTGCCATGTCACTGTTGCAAAGCCTTGCATGGTTACAAACCTCACAGGAACTCACTCAAAAGAAATGTGAGGTTACCAAGAACCTCAAGAGGCTTCTAAGGATGCCTCTTTGCCTGTCTAGGGAATGACATGTGAACCCTGAGAACATTAGACCTAACAGGATAGTTAAATATATATGAAAACCTACCTGTAAGATACAACATCTGCAAAGCTGAAAATTGACATACTCAATGCCATACATTCAACAACACTTTGCAAGTTTCTGATTGGCCAAAAAACAGATAAGCAACTCTAAAATGGTAAGTTCAGGGTAGTCCAAAACAAGAATGGCTGCAGCCTATTCCAAAACCCACTTCAGAAACTGATGAAACAGCCTCAAAAAATGGTGCCAAGGGTGGATCTCTTTACAAATACAATCTTGATGAGTTTTTCCACTATGATGGCACACAGAATTCTTGACAGATGAAATCACATGAAAATGGTTGTCTAAGGAGGTACAGGTCTGGCTTCCTCTGGCCAACAATCCTGGGCCATGATAATTAGCACTGATCTTATCCTTGAGAGAAAAAAATCCATGCACAAAAAAAAATTCACACCCAAAAGAAAATCTACTCCCACCAAAAAAAATCTTCACTGACAAAACAACTCTGTTGACCCCCCCAAAAAAGTGTTCATAGAAAAAAGTCATATTGTTCTTGCCTTTCGAGCATCATAGCTGGCAGGGGTCCAAATCATTGTCCTACAAGCACAAGACAGCTCATAGCTACCATCCACGAAAGGTAAGATCAACACGGGAGCTTTCCCCGAGGAAAGTGTCTCATTGGCGAGGCACTCAATTGTAGTGCGACGTGGTACCGGGGCAGAGGGTCAGGGTGATGTCAAGGTTGTTGCATGTGTAAACTACCTTGTCGACAGGTTGGTATAGGTCGCCTGTGTGCGGACAAGGAGAGACGTGCATGAATACCCATATTACAACAAACCGAGACGAGAAACAATGGGGCTTACCATTGCCGTCGTTTGAAGGGTAGGCAAACGCATTGAAGCAGGCGTTTTCGTAGAAGGGACTGTTAGGACCAGGGCCCAAGTAGTTCTCACAACCTCCATTATTAGCACCATCACTGCATGCAGAGATGGAAGAACAGCAGGGAGAATAACATGAACCACCCGGCCCCGGGACAGGCTGTAAGTCAACGTCAGTATGCTGAAAATAGCACCGCGAGAAGGTTTACTGACACAGCCGGAAGAAATGGTGCAAGCGAACGCATCACAACTAGCGTCTGCTGAGGAGATCTTCATCCCGACGTTGTAGCCGTAGATAAGATAGATATCGTAAGTCACCTGGCCGGTAGACCCCCACTAGATGAGGAAGAAAGGTGTTGGAGGTGAAATAAACGGGGTTCCGGCAGGATACTTACGAAATCAAAATCAGCCCTGCTGAATGGGACGCTACCATCCCAGCCGGAACCACCGGTAGTGCAGGTAGTACCCGTACTGTCGCATCCGGTGCCTGCGAACATGAGCGGGACTCCAAGGGTCGGTAGGAGAAACCAATGGCACACCGACGTTGACAGAACCGGCCCAGTCGCGACTAATTTGCATGTCGACACTGGCAGCAGCAGCAACGTTCACGTTGTTCTTGACGCTACCTTGAGGGGACCGGGTGTGAAGAAAGACAGGGTAGGAACACTTGTTGACAACAGTCAGAGACTGGGCCTGAGCCATGGTCACGCGCTGCAAGAGCAATAGTAAAGAGAAGGGACATGTTTGTTAGCTGGAAGTTGGAGTGGCTCGTTGCACTGGAGAAGAGGGAGTTGAGAACATATTTATAACCTGTTGCAGTTGGTCGCCAGCGGTTAGAGAATACACATTCCCCACTGTCACGCAAGCCCTTCAGCAACATACTGTCAGTTTCAGTTTCGTGACCCATGTGTCGCGCTGCCGCCCGTAGCAACGCATAAAACATAAAGTCTTGTCCACTCCCCTAATCGGCAGATTTTACGGGCGTCTTGCTGTATCATAAAGTGTAAGAGACTAATCAGATTCCGGTACCCATGGTTCGGTTGGTTTTTCTGCCACCTTCCTTGTGGACGGGATCATGTTACTGCGGAGCACGATGAGTCAGATCGATGGCGGGAGAGATCCCAGTACAGTACAGCATGTGATGGTCTTGTCGACTACAGCCCAGGCTTGACTAATCGACCGATCGCTTGAAAGTTAAACCGTTAGCACTGAAGTTGGATGATGTGACGGGAAAAGTGGCAGTGGTGCTGAGGAAGATTAGCAAGATATTGCCACGACCCGCAATGTGCACAAACCAACCAGCAATCTACTGAACCTGGGACACCTAGTAAGTATTTCTCAAGATTCTAACACCTGGCCGCTGCTATCGTGTGTTCGTCGTCCAATCTACCTGTCGTTCCGTTACCACTCCGGATGAAACTGGGATCTCATGATATCGACCTGCACATCATGATTGACGAAGATTCGATCTCGTCACGCCCGTTTGATGACAACAGAGCAGCGTCCAATGCGGAATTAGGGCCAAGGAAACACTCTCGACGTTCAAAGTCGACCTTGACATGTCTCAAAGCTTCAATTTCGACCTGTGTCCTGCCAGGTTCATGCCATCTGATCTAGTATTACGTACTGGTCATCTGTGAAGCAAGAACAACTGAAAAGGGGAATGTCCATCCAGTCCATCTCTCCGTTTGTGTCCTCTCGTATGTCAGAGCTCACTTTGTTTCAAGATGCTGTCTGTACATCAATGTTTGGGCTAGATCTGGTTACAGACTTGAATCAAGTGGCTCTTACACTCTTCCATAGCCGCTATGAAGAGCCACCTGATTCTCGAATGCGACTAGCTGCAGCGCTGATACATGTCATGTCGTATTGTATCATAGTAAGTACTTATACTGTCGCGACGCGACTGTTATTTGCCACGTGTCCTAAAGCTTCAAGCTCAAGTCCTGGTCTGTGTTCTGCCAAGTATGTCAGGGCGATTGATTACTCAAATTTCCTTGGGCGTCGCAGGATCCCACAAGCCGGTCGACCATACGACCGCTATCACTTGCAGTCCGTTGTTCCAGACCTCTTGTAGGGAAGGTCAGGTTGACCGCTCCACTCGCTGCATTCATATTGGTTCAATCGGATACCAAAATACCGACGTACGCGTTAATATCACTCGACCCGACCGTGAGACGTCCGACAGGCAACGGAAGCTGCCGACAATGCCATTTTCGACGTTCAAAATCGATCTTGACACACTTTGCTGCGCTTTCTCCCAGGTTCATGCATCTGATCCAATAGTGCGGCCGCCGTCCTCGTCGCCTTCGAGAAGGACAACTGAAACGGGATCACGTCGCATGGCCCTCAACGGTTCCACTTGCCGTACGATTATCCCGACCTGTCCGAAACGAGATCAAACCCACTTGATGCATCCAGTGTTTATGATCAGCAGATTCAAGTTCCGCGTTGGTCCAAGTTATGGTCATGAAAGGGTTGTTTCGCGTCTTAGCCCAAGAAGGGTCTGGTGTGCGTGCAGCAGCTCGAAATGTTCACCCGCGAATAGGATTCACGTGGAGTTCGCAGGAACGATGGATTCACCGGTATGAAACGGACACGGCGCATCCCTAGTAACTTCGACTCCTGGTCCTTGCGGCAACTCATCCCAGAGCCAGTTGGAATATCCAAGGTCTACCCCACAAGCGTCACAGCAATAAAAACCTCATGCTCGTTCTTGAGATCCGATGTGGGTCCAGTATACCCATCTATGCGTTCTCTCTACGACTTTTGGAAGGCGTCTTATCTTATATTGGGCCTTGGAAGTACCGGCGTTGCTTTTTCAACCGGGTGATGGAATTTTTCGTCAACGAACCCCGTCGGTCGTGTCTGTCGAATCGGGTAGTGGCCATCGAGCGTCGAGATAGGAGAAAGGAAGAGGTATTCGCAGATAAGAGGTCGAGAGACCGCGGCCAGTGTTCGGCTGGCCTCGCGTTATTATTCGGTCCGACGACACGCCGAATATGGTCGAGAGAGTGAGAATCGTCTTATCTATGAATCATCCACCCTGGATGATGTGAGTGAGGAGGTATTGCATGATCGAGCGCTGCCAGCACACAGATACATTTAATCAATACCTTGGTGGATGCCGCCCTGGTGCATTGATCCGGGACTATATGTCGGCTTCCTGACATCCGGCCAATCTATCTCTGTTCCCGCGAGGTGCGTACGTGATCGGGCTAGAAGGACTGCAACTTGAAGTGGTGAAGTTCACATAGACGTGAAGTGACGTTTGCTGCACGGCCGCCGCCGATCTGCCATTCCGAGTCGCTGTGGCGCCTTGTATCACGATCTTGATCCCGTTTACGACCATTGCTTTCCTTTTGTTCCTGGACGCGTCCAAACCTGCATGGGTCAGCGAAGCACTGACCGTCGACCGAGCAAGGCAAAGCCGTCATCGAACACCGACATCCCGAACGCGTCGAGTTCGCATACGAACAGCATCGGACGGGCTTCACGAGGATCAGACGTGGTGCGGTACTCGGCATGCTGCGCCAAACTTCATGTCACGTCCACTTTCGACTGGTCGTCCTGTAGAGGATAGAGTGCCCATCGCTATCTTCAACGCGTCAACCTGTAGATGGATCATCGACCCCACCTCGAGAGTCGTCCCCAGAGAAGGTACACGTCAAGTATCGAAGCAAACCCCACGAACGAACGTCAACGCGCCGTTTGAGCTGAGAGGTGCGAGTCCCGACCACTGGCGACCGCAAAAAGTCGCATCAAGTATCATAGGTAATCGAAGCTAGAAGTCAAGGGTGGTCTCTCGCCCCGTCCTGCTAGTACTTATTCTGACCACTGGCATGTCTTGCCTGTTCAGCGTCGCCCTGCAACGCGGAGGCCACAAGGCTTTAGGTTTACTTGCCTCATCGATCATCCCTGAAGGCCTGACGGACCGCGTGGAAAAACCAAGCAACGCAAAATCATCGCTCGTCTTCCCCCAAAAACATGGACACGACAACGCGACAACTTCGTCGATGAGACACCTCGACGTCGTACGTGTCAGTTCAAGCCCAGCTCAAGGACAGCGGGCCTACTAGCACCGGATTGGCACCGATGTCACGACTCGGCAAAT
>JBBPQO010000177.1:0-15077 GCA_038092535.1 Xerocomus subilludens | reverse complement strand
GATTCGCAAACTCGGTTCGGCCAACACCCACGCGGAGGGTCGTAGGTAGTCTCACGCCCCAGGATTTCAACCCAGATCTGCAAATCCTCTGTTGTCAGCTGAGTTTGCTGTGCGTGCCACGCACTGCCTATCATATGTGGCTGGAATCGAGGACATCAAACTACCAACTGTATTAGAGCCCGGATCGACGGACGAAAGTCTGCCTCGATAACGGTGTCCCTATCGAGGATCGACTACCCAAAGCCCAATGCTGACAGACGCTCGCTACGCAATTATATTCACACAAAATTCCATTTCACTCAGCTCTGCAATGCGAACCTGGTCAACGGGCGAATATCCGAGCTGGAAGGATCGTGACTGGTTCTCGAAAAAAAGCCACGCCGCGGATACGTATCGAATCAACTGCACAGCTCTCTGAGTCTCCGCACTGAGAGGTGCGGGAGACTGGAGATAGAGCTTCACGTGCTACGCTTGAGCGATGACCTCGATGGCGCAATTGGATCTGGTGGACGACAGAAATCTGAAAGCAGCTCGAAACATTGTGGAATGGTTTTGGTGAGGGACAGAGCCCTCCGAAAGCACCCGACTATTTTGGGATTGAATTCGAGGTAAGATGGAGTCTTGGAGTGATGAGTGGCGTCTACAGGGAGTCTGGACTTCGTGTCTGAGGAGCCTCAGGGCACGCCGCACCTCCGTGCCCTTGTGTGAGCGTCGAGTTGTAGATTACCGCGAGATTCACCATCGTGAGGGTTTGAACTGTCATTACTGAAACGTGAAAATAATCTTTGACATCTTTCTGTCCTATGGGGTGATGGCAGCCTGGACTACATGAAATAAATATAATGATCGCCGGTCCACTTCAATGAGGCTGCTCGCGGTTGATTCATTATGATCGTATCCCAGCCCAACGTGGCCCTTGCAAGAGCCCAAACTCGTTGGAATTCGAATCGGATTGAAGCGTGTTGCTGCCAGTGCAATCTGACTCATCTGAGTCTGTAATCAGATCCAGTATTTCTTACTCGTTCCATCACAGATATCTAACACTACGCCACGTCCCGTGCCACGCTGTCCACAGATGAGACGCGCTACTGAACGGCTTGGCGTTTGAGGCGCGAGATATAAGAGTCTTAGAGACTCTACGAATTGTTTCCCTCCCAAAAGCATCTCTGAGTAGCTGTGAGTAATTTGGACTCACGATTCCTTGCTCTCACCGACTTGTACTCACATATTCATATCACTCTTGCATCTAGTCTTTGACCGCGCGCATAGTAGCTACCACCTAGCCATTGCTATCCGTCCGAGACCCCACTTAATCTTGCAGGTAAGCATGGCAGAGTGCACAGGCTGTTACGGGTATCAAGTACTGACGGCAGACGATAGGGCCAGGACAATGACATTTTCCATCAAGAACATGTCAGGAGGCGAGATTCGTCTAGTCATGTTATCCGACCGTGGTACACCTGTGACCTTCGACCTTGCAAATGGTCACGAACAAGGAGTTCAAGTGAATTCGAACCGAGTCGTGGTGTTCTACGACATAGCAAACCCTACACTTGTCACAAGATTTTTGGCAAGGGTTCCCACCCTGGCATCCTGGATCATGCAGGAGTACACTGTTGTCAGGGATGAAGGTGTTCTCAAGGTCCACAATGCATATTTCCAGTGGGTTCCAACTGAGTCAGGTACTGTCCCCTAAGGGATTTAGCTTGAAGCATTAGAGGATCAATCATGTAAGCACATTACCCTGATGAGGGATGTTGTCTCAGACACTCATGACCTTGAACTAATTAAAGTTCATGCCTGCTTAGTTTAGTGGTAGATAGTGTTTTGATGGTATGATATGGTTTTTGGCCTCATTTTAGATGCAACCAGACTGTGGCTGGTTTTTTTTTGGATTTCTAGGCAATCAGATTAGGACTGTGGTTGGTTGCCTGCCTGGCAGTTGTGCAATGTGGTTGCAACCAGTTGTGACTGGTTTTCAGTGCAACTGGTCACAATGTTGCAAGTACATCACATTATTATTGCAATACTAGTAGTACAGTACAACAATGCTACACTATATTGTGTGGTGTTCCTTCAGTCCATGTTGTGTTGTGCTGTGGTTGTTGGACAATGAATTATTGATGATGTGAAATGGTATGTCAATTGTCTGTCTGACTTGTAGTCCAAGTTGTTTTATTGCTATGGTGATGCAACTCCTTGTCTTTACCCAAGCTTCTCAGATGATGAACAAGACATTGTCATTACTCACAAGCCATGACACATCCTGGTTCTGTCTCATCCCTCCCACCAACTTGCTTCACCAACTCACCCTCACCCTCACCTGGTCTTTGTTTCCATCTCCCTCATCCTCTCTCACCCACAACAAAACCATGAAACTCATTTTCCATTCCTCCACCATATTGTGCCCTCCTTGCTCTCCTCTGTGATGTCTCAATATGCACATACACCAGCATGATGCCAACATGTCATCATGTCATCATTCACACCACCTCATGTCCTATGTGCATACCTAGTGTTTAAAAGTCTGGTCCAGTCCAGTCTTTTTGCCTTTTTTTGAAAAGACTGGAACCAGGAGCAGTCTTTTAAAACCTCAAAAACAAAAAAACTGGACCAAAACTGCTCAAGACCAGTATTAATTGGTCTTTAACTCAGTCCAAACCAGTCCAAACCAGTCTTTCTAGTGAGATGAGATGTAGTGCTAATTCCTAGCTACAAATCCATCCTTTAATCACATGATTTGGTGCAGAAAGAGATAAGATATGTCCATTTTAATATAGCATGTCACAAATGAAAAGATGTTGGTGTCACACTTGTCCTGGGTAGGGCCAAGAGTAGACTTGGTTGGGTCAAAGAGCAAGGATGAAGTGAGGTCGAAAGACTATAGAAAGTCTTGAAGAGCAAGGGGCATTCTCATTTGTTGAAGGTTTAAAGAACAAAGACCTTGATCAAAGTTCAAGGCAGACTTAGAGAGTTCCAGGGAAAAAGATAGATTCAAAAGAGACTACTAGGCACAAGATATCAAGTAGGTCAAGGTTAGGAAAATAAAACATAGAGATAAGGTTTGTATAAGAAGGAGAATTGAGCATTGTTACAATTTTACTTCCTTTCCATCATATTATTGTCTTCCTTTACCATTCTCCATGTCACTCTTGGAGAGGGACAATGTATTCTACAGAGGGATTCATTCTTGTCTCCAATTGTAACTCTATTTCTCTTCTTCACCTTTGATTGGACTTATCTCTCCCCTGCTGTCTCTCTTATGTCAACTAGTATTCCTTGACTTTCCACTGCATCCCATGTCCTTCCATTTAGTTCTATTCTTCTTGGTCCATGCACATTTGTTCTTTGTATAAATACTGTTATACACCCCTTGTATTCCCTATTCTTGATCTACGCAATACAAGTGTAACATTAAGTCTCAATCCCTTGAGTTCCTTCAAACTACCCTCTGTCAAGTCTTTAGCTTGAATTTTCGTCCTCCTTGTTGTCTCTTGAATGCCAACTCTTCAGATGATGGCCTCTTTGTGAGTATTGCCTGAGGACATTGTCTAGTAAGCAGACATTGGTATATGCTTTGCATAACAAGTCCAGACAAAGCAGTGTGAGATTCCAAGACATTCAAAGAAGATTTGAGAAAGAGAAAGAACATCAGAGAACATGATGGAACAATACAAAGGAAAGAATAGTTAAACAAGGGTTGAACTTGTAAAACAGAATACAATGCTGGACTTAGCATAGAAACAAACAAGGGTAAACAAAAGAAAGAAACATAACATTGCCCCTCTACTAGGCTTGAGGTGCTGGTGAAAAACTTTCTAAAAGAAGGGGGTCTCCTGCTCAGAGACCACTATAGGCAGGACTGGGGGATCCAGTGATGTTGAACCAACAGGCACCCTCCCATTGGTCATCAATGTAAGTATTGTCATTGAGAGGTAGGGTAGGAGAAGAATGGCAAGGAGTATATCTAGGAGGACAATGAGGAGGGGAAAAAGGAAGATGAGGAGAACTATTAGTGGAGTGACGATGACCATTGGAAGAGTGGTTAGAAGAACTAGACAAAGAACTGGAGGAAGATATGATACAATGAGGAGAACAATAACAAGGGCAGTCACACTGAATATGTCCTGGACTCCACCAAAGACAGAGGGGACATTGATAGTTGAGACAGTCCTTATGAATGTGACCTACATGTCTGCAGGAAAAGCAAGCATGCTGGCAACATGGATGAGAGGGGGGGAGCATATAGTTGTAAGGTTCACTGTTGATAATTTCTAAAGTCTGGACCTCATGTTGAGCTTCTTCTTGTTCCAAGGTAAAGAGTTTCTTGGCAGTAAGAGGGGAGGAAGACACAGAAGGGGAGGTTGGAGGAGGAGGGGTGACAGAGTTCTCATGGTCCTGAAGATAATGTTCAATGTCAAGGACAAGATCAGACATGCCTAATTGATATAGGGCCAAAAGAAGATCTGTATCAAGACAAGAGTGGAGAGTGGAGATGACAGGTGACTGATGGACTTGAATAGGAGAGTGACATAAAAGAGCAATGATGTCTGCAAGACATTGGTTTTGGAGAAAAGCAGAGTACAAGGACTGCAGAGGGGCATCCATATCCAAGTGAGCATCAAGAGGAAGAGTAAGGTGTTGGTCATGTAGCACATAAGATAGATAGTGAACAGGTTTCATTGGGAAGAGGGTGAAGGTGATAGGTGTTGGCTGGGACATTGACAGACATAATTGGAATGAGACAAATGGGGCAAGGGTTCTGAGCAGGAGGAGAAGAATGAAGATGTTCAGCAAGGGAAGAATAAACAGGCAAGGTAGGAGAGGGAGTATGAGGTTGATCATCAAAGACAACCTTGACAAAGGGAATGGGAGATGAAGAAGGAGAAATGGCCATAGTAAGAGATGAAGGATAGAGAAGAAAAGTCAAGGTAGTGGGAGTTAAGAAGAAAAACAATCACAAGGAGGAAGAAAGACAAGAAGACTTTTTATAGTCTTCCAGAGTGTTGCGAGAGCCAAACTCCGAAGTCACACCTCAAGGGGAAGATGTTGACGAATGACTGAGAGAGGGTAATAGTAAGGCAAAGGTAGCACTCAAGTGTGTTGC
Organism: Xerocomus subilludens; assembly: GCA_038092535.1. Taxonomy (NCBI): domain Eukaryota; kingdom Fungi; phylum Basidiomycota; class Agaricomycetes; order Boletales; family Boletaceae; genus Xerocomus; species Xerocomus subilludens. The sequence continues at coordinate 9,970 of JBBPQO010000177.1, read as the reverse complement.
TGAATACACCAATAAAGGATAGGGATGAGGTCAAACCCTTAATTCATGCTCAAGCTGAAGCTGAATATGGTGAACAAATGGATAAGACTACAGAAGTAGTCATTTAACTACAGTTTATATACATAGGAACTGTGCAGTCAAAGGCAGCCCTAAAGTGGTTGCAAAAGGAAAGCTTAGATGTGGTCACAGCACATGCAGCAGAATTGACATGGCACCACATCACGATCTAATGAGAATAGAAAGAGGACACCCATGGGACACGTATGCGCATGTGTGCTGTATCATGTGGAAATGAAGTCTGAAATCATCAGCATAGTAAGAGGAGAGACAAAAAAAGACAAAAGAAAAGTAGTGTCCTATCGCTCGAATGTATGGTAATACAGGCATGCACTTGTCTTTGAGGACGAGTGTAGTGGAGATGAGAAAGAAAAAATGTACGAGTTGTAACACAGAGCAGACTTGGCATTTTTAAAGTTCCATTCAAGGATCCAGGAATCTTCTTTGGTAGAGTACCCTTTCTATCAGATGAGATAAGAGTGGCAAGAGGGCAGATCTTACAATCAGTTCATTCCTTTCTCTTACAATTCTGTTCTTCTTGTTCACCTGATTACACATCCTTCTCCAGCATATTACCAATCCCCCATTTGCCAGTAATCAGGCTTATCTAACTTTCTGTTTCCTTCATATATTTGTTATCATGCTTACTTTCATCTTAGTTACCTGGTTACTATACTAAGGTTCTCCAAACCTGCCCTAAACATTCCTGTATACTATATCTACTTTGTCATTTCTTGTTTCATTTCCTTAACTTGATCTCCCTTGATCACTCTGTATTCTTGTACTCGAATCACATTGTGTTCTCATCCATTATAAGGAATCCCCTTTGACTTCCACCTTAAGGAATCCCCTTGAGGAAGTCTAGTTAGTGAAGACGTGGGTGAGTCATTGCCAGCCTAGCTCCCAAGTCTCGACACTCGACCTTCAAGGGCTGTGTTTGTTCCTATCTGGACCAAGCATAACAAAAGATCAAGTCAACCTCATTAGGGCTACCTTTGTTGTAGACCCTCCCTAGTATCACCTTGTCTTCCTTGTCTTTGTCTCCTTGGGTCAACCCTTATCAAGGGGCCCCTTGTCCACCAAAGAAACCTCATCTACCACCTTGTCCACCTTGTCCACTGACTCTTCAACTTCCTTTGTCTCCATCATCTTTATCATTTTTTCCTACTTCCACTTCCTCCTCTGTCTCAATGTTTACCTCCACTGTTACTAAAGAGCTTAACCTTGGCACCCCTGAAAAGTTCAATGGATCAGAAGATTCTTTTCAAGGATGGTTCTTGTCCATTAGATTGTATCTTTCCATCAACAACCATATCTACAACACTGATGAGAGGAAGATCACTTCACACTTTCTGACATGAAAAAGGGGGCTGTCCTTGGATGGACTACTTCCTTTGATGATGCTATTACTAAGATGACCTATGGAACCTATGATGCTTTTGTCAAGGAGCTGAAGAAAACTTTCTTGACTACTGTCCTTAAGGATAAGGCCCTTGCCACCCTCCAATCCCTCACCCAACAGGGAACAGATGTCCTTGACTATATAAATCAGTTCAAACTTGCCACTCATCAAAGTGGGATCACTGACCAAACCATCCTGACTTGTCTCTTCTCTAAAGGGTTAAATTTCTCCCTTATAAAGCAGATCTATTCTATGAACACCATCCCTGTCACCATCAAAGAGTGGTACATTAAAGCAGAGAACTTCCAATCACAGTGGAACCATTCAAAGCAAATCACTTCTTGTCATACACCTTTTAAGAAGAATGCAGCCTCTTCTCCTCGACTTTATATACCTCTAGTAGGAAGGTCCAAAGATCCTAACACTATGGATGTGGATTCTGTTTGAATTTCCAAGCTTACCCCCAAAGAGCAAAAGAGGTGTATGGTGGAAGGCCTTTGTTTCCATTGTCAGAAAGGAGGACACCTCAGTAACAAATATTCAACCTTCCCTAATCAGCCAACCATGTCTTTGAAGCCATCCAAGGTCCAACAAGTCAAGAAGGAGGATGATCTTCCTGCCCTCCAAGAGATTGATGATGATGATGAACCTGCTAGAGTGGCCTGCATTTCATTTTCCCTTGACAACCAGGATTTTAAACAGAGGGCTTTATTCAACACAAAGCTCTCCTTCCTCTTCCATAACGTGTGTCTCTGTAATTGTATCCACTTCTCCTAAAGCAATGAGGATCTCAATTCAATTGATCACTCCATTGCACACTCTCCAAGTCATCAACACCCATGCTCTCTTTGACAGTGGTGCAGATATTTCTTGCATTGACTGGCAGTTTGTAAAGAAGCATGGTCTTCCAACCACCAAACGTAAGGTTTCAATCAAAGTCCAAAATGCAGATCAATCATTGAACAAAAACAGAGAAATCCATTACACTTGCACTCTTTTTATCAATATTGAAGGGATTGCTCAGAAGAATGTCCTCCATGTCATGTCTTGTGGAAAGCAAAATGTTATCTTAGGGTTACCATGGCTCAGAACCACCAACCCAACCATTGACTGGGCCTGACAAACCCTTTCTCTTTCTGAATCTCTCAATCAGTCAAAGGAACTTTATTCCACCCATGCCTCTGATACCAAATGACATGATTCTCATTATTCAAAATTCTCCTATCCAAGGAAGAGAGTTCGACATGTCAATACTTACACCACTGTTGACGAAAAGCTTTATGATTATATGGGAGCAAGAACTGAGGAAAAGTACATCATGGCAGCCTGAGAGAACAGGCTGGCCTTTTGAATGATTTGAGGGGATTGCAAGCATTTTCTCCCCAACTCACCAGTTGTTAGAAAGCTTATGCTTTCCATTGAACTGGCTATGGCAACTGAGGCTGCAAAGCTGAAACCTACCCTTCTTTCTGAATACTCTGACTTCTCCTCTGTATTTTCAAAAGCAGCTACAGATCATGTACCACCATCCTGTCCTTATGACCATGAGATTAACCTCAACAATTCCTTCACCCCAAAGATTGGAAAGCTGTATTCCCTTACTCCTGATAAATAAAAAGCCACCAACAAATTCCTAGAAGAGAACCTAGCTTCTGGAAAAATCTGTCCTTCTAATTCCCCACAAGCATCCCTCTTTTTCTTTGTAAAGAAGAAGGATGGCAAACTTCATCCATGTCAAGATTACTGATATCTGAATGAGCACACTATCTGTGATGCCTATCCTCTCCTGTTGATTGGTGATCTTATTGATAAGATGAAGGATGCCAAGCATTTTACCAAATGGACATCTGATGGGGGTACAACAATGTTTGAATCAAGGACCAATGGAAGGCTGCCTTCATTATGCATAAAGAGCTTTTCGAACCAATAGTCATGTTCTTTGCTCTCTGTAATTCTCCTGCTACCTTCCAACATTTCATGAATGATTCTTTCTGGGACATGATCTCCAAAGGATAGTTGGTTATCTATATGGACAATCTCTTGGTTTTCTCTTCAGATGAAAAGATCCATATTGAATGTACCTGTCAAGTTCTTCAATGAATGGAAGAGTTGGACCTTCACCTGAAATTGGAAAAGTGTCAATTCAATGATCCTGAAGTTGAATACCTTGGAATGATCATTAAGCAAGGTCAACTTGCCATGGATCCAGTAAAGCTTGAAGAAATCACTAACTGGCCTACTCCAGAGAAGCTTTTCAATGTTTGTTCCTTTTTAGGATTTGCCAATTTTTACTGTCATTTCATCCCAGATTACAACACTGTCGCATGCCCCCTCCTTGATCTTATGAAGAAATCCCATGCATGGGATTGGACCTCTGCCTGTCAATCATCCTTCAATTCTCTGAAGAAGTTGTTTCTTTCTAAACCTATCCTTCATCTTCCCAACCTCTCCCAACCTTTCACCATAGCAACCAACACTTCTAAATATGCATCTGGTGCCATTCTGATGCAAATGAATGTTAATGGAGATTGGCTTCCCTGTTGCTATCTTTCTCAGACATTTAGCCCTGCTGAATGAAACTACAACATCTACAATTATAAACTCCTTGCCATCATTTGTGCCTTGAAGACATGGCATCATTATCTTCATGGTTCCCAATTTCCAGTCCAGGTTTTTATGGATCACAAGAACTTGACTTACTTCTATCAGGCCCAGAACCTAAACCAGTGACAAGCTCATTGACTTCTTGACCTTGCAGACTATGATCTTAAAATTGTCCACATTGTTGGGAAACTCCTTAGTGGCCCTGATGCTCTTTTTTGTTGTCCTGATTTTCATCCTGATGAAAGAGACAACATGGAAGTCGTTCTTCTTTCCGATTCCCTCTTTGTAAATTTAATTGACACCCCACTCCACAATTGCATTTCCTCCACCTCTCTTGGAGATTCATTAGTTCTTGAACATCTCCAAACCACCACCCAACCCAATATCCCTGTCATCTTTCACTCATGGCTTTGTGATTGGCAATTCGCCAATGGCATTCTTACCTATAAGGGACATGTTTATGTTTCCCCCAATGAATTCCTACGATGATCCATTGTTTTCCATTGTCATGATCATGAACTTCACAGTGGCCATCCCAGTTATCTTAAAACTTGTCAGCTTGTTGCTGCAGACTTTTGGTGGCCTGGTCTTGCCCAATATGTCCATTGTTATGTCAAGGGTTGTGCCATCTGTCAACAAAACAAAGCTAATATCCATCCATCCTGCCCTCCTCTTACTCCAATTCATTCCATTGCTACCCATTCCTTCCAGCAGATTTCCTGCAACCTTATTACTGACCTTCCTCCCTCCACTGACACCTCTTTTGATTCTTTACTGGTCATGGTTGACCATGGGCTTATGAAGGGGATGATTCTCTATCCTACCAAAAAGACTATCACTGCTCAGGGTATTTCTGCCCTCTTTTTCCACAAAGTATACCTTCGATTTGGTCTGTATGATAAGATCATCTCCAACTGTGGTTCCCAATTCACATCTTCCTTCACCAAGGAACCTGGAAAGCTTCTAAACTACAATTTATCTCTCTCCACTGCTTATCATCTGCAGTCTGATGGAGAAACTGAACAAATCAACCAAGAAGTCAAAACTTACCTTTGAATCTTCTGTGGTGCTAATCCAGGTTCTTGGGCAGAGAAGATCTCTCATGCAGAATTTACACATAATCATCGCCCACACTCAGTTACTGGAAAATCTCCATTCTTTCTTATGTTGGATTATGAACCCCATGCCCTTCCTTCCATTCTTCTGTCTTCCTCTCTCCCTGCCATTGACAATTGGTTGAAAGCCCTTACTGCTGCCAGAGATGAAGCCCTCACCTCCCATGAACTTGCCTGCCAAGTTATGGCTTCTTGTAATTCCTGGTCCTTCTCTCCATTTACCAAAAGAGATAAGGTGTGGCTTGAGGTGAAGAACCCCCACCAATCGATCACTAATCCTCAATTCACACCCAAGAGAGAAGGTCCTTTTTCTGTTATCAAAGTCCTATCTCCTGTCATGTATTAGCTTCATTTACCCAAAGCATGGAAGATCCACCCCATTTTCCACACCTCTCTCTTATCACCTTATTGTGAAAATGATGTTCATGGTAAGAACTTGCTGGCACCACCTCCTGACCTTATTGTAAGAGAAGAAGAATTTAAAATAGAATGTATCATTCATCATCATGGAGCCCCTTCGGCTCGAATATTCCTGATTAGATGGAAAGGATATACTGTGGAAGAAGATTCCTGGGTCCCTGAGCAGGACTTGAAGAATGCAAAGTCTGCTTTGCTAGAATATAAAAACCTTCACCCTTCTGCTTTTTCTCTTTAGTCTCATCTTCCATTTTCTTTTCTTTTATCTTTTATCAATGGCCATCAAACTTACTTCCACCCCTGCTGTTCCCACTCCTGACCCTGCTCCTCCTGCCTCTCCCATCCTTGAGGTTGAGAGATCTTCCTTGCCTTGATCCTACTTCCCTACTCCAATCAAATTCTCCAATCCCTGTATGTCTTCAGAAGTTTCTCCTTCAGGAGGTCCATTCACACCTTTCTCCATCAATTCCCCCCTATATGCTCACACCCTCCAAGATAACTTTCCTGATGCTGCCATTTTAGAAACTATGTGCATCCATGTGTAAGACACTAGCATGGCCATTCCAATTAGAAGCCATTTGGATATGGAGTCCCTCTTTGGGCCTTGTACCAAGCATTGTAGGAGTGTATATTCCCCTTCATTCATATCTTCCTATCATTGACTGACCATGCATCTATTCTAACCATCCTTCTTATGTTTTCACCTCTCCCTCCCCTCTTCTCTGTTGTTTGTGATAGCCTTAGGATGAACCTGCTCATAACCCACACATCTGCATCTGCAAAGTGCAACCAGACACCATCGCTGGTAAGTCTTTCTTCTACAGGATAAGCTCTAACTATGAGTCCATCCCCTGTTTATATTTGTTTTAATCCTGTACATGTTATTTGACAGTTTCCAATCGTCTTGACACTTTGAATATTGTAATTGGCATTTGTCTCAAGTCCAGGGTATGCCCAGACTATAAAGAGTGTACCTAGGTACTCAAATGGAAATCCCCCTTCTGTTTGCATGATTCTGGGCCCCTCTGCTGTTTCTCCCATCCATTCCCCTTATGTTCTACCCTTCTCACAGTTGCTTTTCCTCAGGTTATGCCAAACTCTCCATCACATTTGCCATATTCCAACAACCCACTGTTGGCTTTTGTCCAGGATTATCTGGAGAGTCATGGATTTTGATATCTAAGCTTCCTAAAGCTTTTAAGAATGAGCTTACCTCTTTCTCTTGGTTCCTCTCTGTGTTTCCTATAGAGTTGAGCATCTCACATCCTTCCCACTATATCCTGCAGCAATTCCATTCTAATTTCTTGAGCTCTAGGGTTTTTTCACTCTGTTTAACTGGAGCCCACCACAAGGGATCCAGAAGAGCCAATAGCAAGAAGATTTTGTCCAAATCCACAGTGGGTCAAGCTTGAAGACTTACTTGACCAATTCCACAATCTTCAATTGATGCAGGATTTGGATTTCTTTCATTTCATTCCTGGCTGACGCTGACAGATCTCCAAATTCTTGCATCCCTGCTGTTTTATCAGATTTCTCAGACAAGTCAGAAAGGTCGCACTTATCATTCACTGACAGTTCTGATAACCAGGTATCCTCACAATTTCAATTGGATATCCACCTGGCATTGGATGCCCCTGTCTCATCAAATTTCCAACTCAATCACCAGTTGTCAGATATCCACTCTTCATCAAATTTCCAACTCAATCAACACCTGTCAGGTACTCACCCATTGCCAAATTTCCAATCCAATCCACCACCGGATTACTCGTGTTTTGCTTCACTTGAGATTCCTGGAGCATTTATTCACTCTTCACCCTGTGCAGATCCTTTCAAAAAATCATGTACCCCTGACCCATTTTCACTCTCCCCATCATCTCCTCTAACATCTTTATCCTGGTTTGGGTCTTCCTTTTCCACTTCACTGAATTTATCCTACCTTTTTCATTTATCTCCTCAGCTAAAGGCTACTAGAAACGAACTTAAAATCTCTTTATCTTCTGCATTTGCAGAAGATCTCTGCTGCCTTCTAAATCTGTTTCATTTGGTATCGGGTCCTAGTTATACCTCATCAAACCTGAAAACCACATCAAATCCATCTCCTTCACCATCTAACTCCCTTTCTCTTCCAATTGTCTTTCATATGGCTAACGCCTTTCAAATGCCCTAAAGGGGTACTCAGAATGCTCCCAAATTTGATGGGAAGACACCTTCTCAATTACTTTGTTACTTGGAGGACATCAAGTTTCTAGGAGCAAACATGGTTCTCACTGCCCAAGAGCAGATAAGGGCCACTATTCACTATGCTGACTTAGATGAAGCCAAAGTATGGGAAATGTTATCCACTTCATCTGCCAACCCAGCTAAGTGGAACACATTTGTAACTGCAGTTAAGGATTTGTATTCTGGATGAAAAAGCAACAATCACTATTGTCACACTAATCTCCAATATCCTGTTCATGACTTGAAGAAGAAAAGCATGAGAAGCCAGGAAGACTTGGGCAAATACCAGCGCAAGTTCACCAAGATGGCTGCTGTTCTCATTACTTGAGGAAAATTATTAGAAACTGAACATAATTCTATGTTCCTCTCAGGCTTTCTGCCTGAAGTAGAGAGCAGGATTCATCACCAGCTGTGTATAGTAAAACCAAACATCCACCCAGATGATCCTTATCTGCTAACTAATATCATTGATGCTGCTAAGTTCTTGCTGACAGGTTCCATGCTCCATATCACATATGCCACCAGATCCACTTTTATGTCACCAGATTTGCATTCATAGTTTCGCTCCCCACAACAACCCGCTGTGCCATCTACAGCCACCTCACCTGGCTTGCCACCTATCAAGCAAGAGTTTATTACCGCTTGCCAAAATGGAGTTTGCACATTTCGCATGCTTCTTGGCCACTTCATTGGTAGTTGCCAGCATACAGAAGAATATCTCCACACAGTGGTGCTGACCAAAGATTCTATTTACCCAATGGTTCTTGCATTCATTGCATTCCAGGAGTGTGTCGCATCAAAGATTGCCTTAACTGCATGGCAGCCAAAAGGTCTAGTTCAGTTGCTACTTCTGCTAACACTTCCATAGCTCTGCATTTGACGTTGGGTATCTGGTCTGTTATGGATGCAACCAAAGTTGACATGGTAATTGACTTTGAGCCCCTGACATTTGCAGCTTCTACCTCTGAAGTGGAAGTACCCAAATCTCCTAACATTGCTGACCCAGATTTCCAGCCGTTCATAGCCCATGCTTGGGTGTCCTTCCAAGCTGCAAAGGAAGCTAAGGATAGCCAGAAGAGTTCAAAAGGGCAGCATGTTCAATTTGATGGAGTTAGTGTCCCCTCCAAATCCTGGGATAAATTCACAACTTCTAAACTGAACCCATGCACAGCATCAGTCTCAAAAGAACAAGAACTGATCTCACCAGAGGTACAGCAATCACAGACAACCCCAGTATCAGTGCCTCTTCAACCTCCAACACCCCCTTTGACCTCACACATTATGGAGAAATTGTTGTGATTTGAGTCATATGTTCCCTCCTCTTCTCCCAACTACACTTGCCCTTGAAGGCAAGTGCTTACATGTATACTATATATTTGAGTGTCCAGGACTTGTAGCAGTTCTCTTTATCTTTCTCCTTCTTTTTTGTTTACTATGCTGATGCTTCAGACTTCTCTCCAATGTGATACAGCGCATGTGTACATACATAGACCATATGTGTCCTCTTTTGTTTCTCACCAGCCTGTGGCATGGTGCCACGTCAGCACGCTGTGTGTGTACTATGGTGCAGTACTGTGCTTTCCTTCTGTATTGATTTCGAGGCTGTTTTGGACTGCACACTGTGTGGTCCATGCTCAGACCTTGCATGTATATAAGTTGTAGTGTAGAGACTGTTTCCGCAGTCTTATTCATTTGACCATTGCATTCAGCCTAGGCTTGAGTGTGGTTTAAGAGTTCAACATCATCTCTATTCTTGCTTCAGTGTTACACTTGAGCACATCTTTTGCTTATCATCTTCATCATCTCTATCCACCTTTTGCCATTGTCTTGCCCTCAAGGTTTGGCTTTGGAGTTTGGCTCATGCAATACTTGAATAAGACTCTATACTCGAGTGCAAGACAGTCCAGCATACTGAATGTCTGTTATCCCTATCAAAAATCTCCCTAGAGTCCAGTTGAAAGATACTGGACAGTAAGGAGAATGTCGGAATCAGGAAAGAAAGACCCATTTAACATGGAAGATTCATAGAAGGCCTTGCACAAGGTTGAAGAGGAAAAGGGCTTGCATGAGCTATATAAGAAGATCACTGATTCTGGGAAGTGGAATGGTAACAAAGAGAAATTTTGTTTATGGTGGACCAAGCTGCACTTATGGG
>JBBPQO010000176.1:0-15102 GCA_038092535.1 Xerocomus subilludens | reverse complement strand
ATGTGGAATACTTGTCCAACAGTGATGACTAAGTTTACCCATGTGTATTACCTTGTGGGTGTGGGTATGGGTATGGATACCCACACCCATACCCATGAGGTACCATACCCACAATCCACATGGGTTATCCATACCCATGCTCATCCCTACTTGTAGTACTACTTGATGATTATTTCTATCTATGCTTGATCTACACACAATCTTGACTCATCTTTTAGCTATGCTGCATGAAAGGGTAAGCCCACCTTGCTGCCCTTGGATGGCCATGCTATCTCACCTCACCTCAGGTTTCTGAAGTGAAACCCTGTGAAAATTTGCAATGATTAGTTAGATTGATGTGTATCCACTTCTGCAGATACAAGGTATGCACATGGTGACACCATATGACAGGAATTGGGTCTAGTATCATAAAACATTTGTGTTTAATCCTGTCCACACATGTTTCAATCAGTTTCAATGTGTTCCACTGTGTCTAACATAGAATTGGGTGTCTTCTTGGCCAACCATAGCAGTAGCCTAATGTATCTAATCACTTATGTGCTCCTATGTTTCTGATTCATCTGTTTCAGTGTGTTCCATTTAGTCCTGGTCATCTATTGTGCTGGCTGCTCATATCAGCTTAGGTATGCACAGCTATGCTTTTATTCTCCACAAAAATCTGCTTTGTGATGTGTTTCTATGCTCTGGTATGTACATGTATGCTCTGCTCAGCTATGGGAAGGTATGTCCATTGGCCACCAGGTACAAAAGGTGCCAAAATAGCAAATAAATGTGTGTGAATGTCAAATACAATGAATGGCAAAAAAAGGAGTTGAAAACTAGAGCAATGTGACTGAAGGATAAAGCAGCAAAAGTGAAAGCAATGAGATGAAGGCTAGGATGGCCAGAGCAGAGGAAGAGGATGGTCCAAAAAGTATGTGACAGGTTTGGATGAACAAGTAGGTTTAGGAAGTGGTCTTCATTCAGTACATGATTCCATCAGTTTGTAAAGTTTGTGAGGCTTTTGACCAGTCTTTCTTGGTAGGCTATGTTACTAGTTAGTTAGGGATGGTAAAGAGGAAGGAGCATACAATGATGGCAGCCTGTTTATCAAATGACTATTTTTCTTCATCAACAGCCTATTCTCAAGTAGATTGGAGAGTTCAATACCTCACATTGCTCTGGCATGAGCTCACCCCACCAGTATGCCTCAAATTCATCCTTTGTTCCCAATTTGTTCACTTGCTTCATTTATCATTGAGCACAAAGGTTACTACAAACATATGACCTGATTATTTGGAGACTAGTAAGAATGGGTAACACACTGGCCAGTTTATTCTGAAGAGACATGCATTTTATCAGTAAAAAAGTCACACAGCTGTAGTGCACTGCAAAACTTTGTAGTGTGTGTAGCATTATATAGCAATTTTAGTAACTTGACTTGCTATCATGCACTACAAGGCACTACATAGTGTCAAAAATTTATTTATTTACTAGGATGAGTCCTCTGTAGACTACCATATTCTAGTAGATAGTCCTTGTGACTCTGAACATGATTCACCTTACTTGCTGCTTCTTTGCACTGACTGGTTCAGACATGTCTGCTGCCCCCTCAACTCCCTTGACCTGTTCCACTCCATGGGCCTTGCATGCTTAGCTATGCCCTCAGGGGGCTCTATGGACACATCCAGATGACTGGGGTGTGGTTGAGGGTTGTGTGTGCACTGGAGGTCATTCAATGGGCTTTGTGCATGGTTGCCAGTGGGTCAATGGTGTTGTTATTGTTGGTGGTTGTGTTGGACATGTCATGAGTGTAGGTGAGTGGACATCTTGGTTGGATGCATTGTTGTGGACCATGGTTGGCATTGTTGGTCATTGTCTCTGTGTGTGTGATTGGCCATGTGTGGCCAAAGAATTGTGGCCCAAAGCAAGTACACTAAAGATGGCCCTAAACTGTCACATGACCATGTTGACCAATCACTGCTCAGTGCTCAGTGCCCAACTCACACTCTTCCACTTTTTTCATTTCCACCTTCTCCATACCCAACTATTCCATCAGCAGCTCAGCCAGCCCTTCCCCTAGGAAAACCAAACTCAAGATTCTTGAAAACTCCAGGACTGAGACCCATTTGAATGCAGCTATATAGTGTGGAAACTCAAGAAAAAAAGTCAGTCCACCCACTACACCACTTGAGTGTTACCCCATCTACTTTGTTGTCAGTCCTCTTGATGATGATGCCCAATAGTGTTGTGGCATGGAGAGCCTAGCTGACTGCAACCTTCCAGATGCAATGACATGCATGACCACCCAGCTGGCCAGAATGATGTCAAATGGCAACCAAATGGATGGGACAGAGAGCCAAATGGACAGCAATGAGCAGTGCATGTTGTGAGTTGAAATGACTCAAAATAAACTGCTAGCTGAACATGATATGAACCAGCATAATCAGTATGAAATCAATATGATGAATGTATCTGAGGTATTCTCAATGCCCCAGAAGCATCCCAGACAACCTACCAAAGCTAATAATCCACCACATTGATGACAATGACTCAAGACAAGAAGTTGACCACATGCACTGCAGCACAAACACTATGCCAGCCAGCCATGCCTTACCATATCAGGTAACTGCTTGGACACAATGCAACTCAACTCACTGTGGACATGTCCATGGACTTCACCATCCATACAGAGTCTCCTCAACTAATGCTACACATAGGTATATTTTCTCAGTTACCTTTCTCTTCATTTACTTAGATTGAACTCTCACTGTTTGAGGGCAAGTGTTGGAGTTTTACAAATGGTATATGGTGGGACAGCCACAGGCTTACCTAATAGTGTTGGTGTACAAACTTTTGTGTCAGAGTTAGACACCTCAGCTGGCTTTCCAACCACTGAGACTTCTGCAGTTTCAATATACATGATAATTACAGTATACTGCAATGGCTTACTCTGGGTAGTGAATTGTAGAACTTGTAGGAGCTATGGAGTGCTAGAAAATTAGATACTTGCTATGGATAACTATGGGTAGTGGTTTGTAGTATTTATAGGAGCTACAGAGTGCTACAGAGTGCTACAAAGTGAGGGAAAGGCTACAGTGCTACAAGTGCTCTGTAGACTATATAGTACTATATTGCAATAGTGATTTTTACAGTTGTTTGCCTTTTGGTTTTTGTCCTTGCCAGCCTACCTCACTAGTTTGTACTTGGTTTGCCTGTGAGTCAGCAGTCTCTTTTGAAGGTGATGGTGGCAGGTCAGAAATGTGAACATTGGCTGTTGTCAATGAAGAGAGTGAGCTGCCAATGCAAGCATGAATGGAGAATAGATGGAGTTGAAAAAATCAATTTGACTTATGGAGGGTTTTTGAAGTGCAATTTGAGACTTGGCTTATTGCCAACTGGTGGTATAGTTTTGGCAGAGCCACTGCTTCCACCAATATCAGTGCATTTCCTACAAGGGCCTTTATGTGTTCCTTCTCAATGCCTTCCTGCTTGATGAGGGCCTTTGCAGCCTGTTCCTTCTTGGTGCACTCCACCTTAGTGAGGGCTTTTGCAGTCCATTTTCTCTTAGTATTGAAGAGAGAGAAGATACCCTAGAGCTAAGAAATGAGTCCTAGGGTGAAGTCTGCTGCAGGGTATAGTGAGAATGGTATGAAATGCTCAATCCTAAAGGGATTATAGATAGAAACCAAGTGAAAGAGGTGAGATCACCCTCAGAAGCTTCAGAGAGCTTGGATACCAAAACCCATGACTCTCCGAATAATCCCAGATGAAAGCCAATGGTGGGTTCTTGGAATATGGGCAAATGCAGTGAAGGGTTAGGCATAACATAAGGAAAAACAAGAGTGAGGATAATAGAAATGTAAGGGACTTGGACAGGAAGGGTGGTGGAAGGACAATGTTACATTTCAATCCAGGTAGGGCCTAGTATAGACCTGGTATGTCCTAGACCCAAAGAGTTTGAAGGGGTCAGTGATAGAAGATATCCATGGGCCAAGGGTTCAAAGAGAGACATCATTCAAAGCACAAATGCAGGCTTAACAGAGGTCCTTGGGAATCAACAGAGAAAATATTGAAATGAAGACATGAGGAACAAGGGAGGGCATCCAGGTGATGACCAGGTAACACAAGTATGAGGAAATACAGAAGGATATCATATGGTATATATGCAGGAGATAAAGGAGTTCAGGAAAGGCAAATAGAACAAAGAAGAATGTCTAAAAATTGACAAGTAAACAAGATAACAAAAGATATGAAAAATATGAAGAACATCAGAGAACAATGAAGAACAAAGAGTAAGCAAGATGACAAATGATAAGAGAGATACAAGGAACAAAGGCCTCATGTAGAGGGTCCAAGGGGGTCTAAGAATAGAAGAATGTAGAGATAAAGAGAAGTTAATATACAAGAGAGAATTGTTATGTGGAGTGTATAACAAAGGCCTGCTTACTAGTCAACATCCTCAGGTGATACTCACAAAGAGACTGACATCTGAGAAGTTGATATTCAAGAGGTTTGAGGACAAGGAGGTTCAAGTGAGAAGCTTGACTAGGGGTAGTTCTTGGAAAGACTCAAAGGGTTTCAAGTGAAGGACTTGACAAGGGATGAGTCAAGATAATATGCTTGTATTGTGCAGATCAAGAATGAGTAATACATGAGAATGACAATGGTATTTATAGGTAAGAACAAAGGTGCATGGACCAAGAAAATAAAGAAGGAAAAGAAAAGTATGGAATATAATGGAAGGTGGGGAACATGGGCCACTGTGAGAGAAGCAATGGAGGAGAAGGATAGGTTTGTTTACAGATGAGATAAGAGGATAGAGCTGATACTTGTGACAAGGATGAAACCATCACTAGAGTAAGTTGTTCCTCTCTGAGTATGAGTAGGCAAATGGTAAAGAAAAGGAAGATATGATGATGGAGAAGGAAAATTGTAACAAGAATGGAAGATCATATGAGAAGAAGAGATCCAGATCCAGATGACCATGAGTTGTGGTAAGTCCAAGGGAAATTCCAGATAAGTCCCAAGAGGAGATAGGCAGAGAAGATACAAAGAGACATCTAGATAAGGATAACAATGGAAAATGGAAGGCAATGGAGGACAATGGAGGAGGACAATGGAGAATGACAGAGGACAATGAAGGACAACAGAGGGTGATGGAGGATAGTAGAGGGATCTACCCCCTTGCTAGGATCAAAAGAAAACAAAGAATAATGAGAGAGGAGTGATATCATCAGGCAAAAGATAGGGGTGGGTCATGTGTTGCCATGAGTCATAACAGATGACAGAAAAATGGAAGCTGAGAAGAGATGATATTCAAGTACCTAGGCATACTCTTTATAGTCTGGGCATACTTGAGACTTGAGACAAATACAAATTACAATATTCAAAGTGTCTGGACAATTGAAAACTGTCAGATAACATGCACAGAAGTAAGGCAAATATAAACAAGGAACAAACTTGTAGTTAGAGCTTATTCTGTAGGTGAAAGACTCACCAGTAATGGTCTCTGGCTGTGTTATGCAGATGTGGATATGTGGGTTATGAGCGGGTTCAGCCTAGGGTTATCATAGATGACTGAAAAAAAAAGGAGGGAGAGGTGAGAAGGTAGGAAGGATGATTAGGGTAAGTGTAAGATTGGTTAATGATAGGAGGATATGAGTGTAAGGGAATATGCACTTCTATATCCAAGAAGGCCTTTGCTGCTGACTGTCCCCAGTCAGCCATGTGACCATGGACAAAAGGAAACTAGAGAAAGACATGGGTATGGGTATGGGTTGGTGCCAGCCAACCCATATACCCATGTACTCACACCCATGACTCACACCAGTACCCATGACCCTGTAGAAATAAGGAATCTATAAACAGACTCTAGTAAGTAGTCTCAGAAGTGGTTCTATAGTAAAGGAAAGTAGGTAAATAAAATAAAGATACCTATATGCAGTATTATGGCAGAGTCTGTATGGGTTGTGTGAGTCTGTATGAAATCCATGGTTGTGTCCATGGTGCATTGTGTCATGTCCTGCTCTAGTGATTATCCAATTTGGTAAGTTATAGATTGCTGGCATAGTGTTCTTGCTGCAGTGCATGGGGTTCATCATCCTGGCATCTCATGGTCATGGGGACACTCCCCCTGCATCTCTACTCAATATGTGATGTCTCTGATTTGTTCAACTTGCCTGGTGTGGCCTCAATGTGGTGGTGGGAACTGGTAAGTTCACTGACTTCTGCTGACTTGTTTGGGTTATGTTTGAGTCATCCTTGACAACACAGTTTCTTCATGTGGCCTTTGGAACATCTTGGATGTTTTCTCAATGCTGTGGATGGCACAGGTATGTTGCTTATTGTGCCTCTGTACTGTTCATGCTGACTTTCTTTGTCTTCAGCTAGCAACTGCTTTTCAAGTCATTTTGACTTGCAGCATGTGCTGCTGACTTCACCATCTATATCAGGAAATTGGTGACAAAAAGATAATCCTGAATAATCCTGAGAAGGGGTTTGATAAGGGTAAGCATAGATAATGTCTTATCAAACAACTTCTCAGGATCATATACCTTTATCTAGAATTATCATCCCATCACCAATTTCCTGATGCTTTCCCATTATATTCAACTTTGTTGCCATTGCTCTGGTCTGTTCCATCACCCTCAATATGTCCTAGTCTGGCCTTCTTGTCTGCATGGCCTTCTGGCCCCACAACTCAATATGGTATGTTTGTTGACTAGATGCATTCAATTCCATCGCCCTCTGAACATCCCTGGACACTATGGGATCCATCTTGACACTTGCCATCACTCTCAACAACTCCCCACTTGCCCCACTTGACTAGATGCTCTCCTAACTCTCCTGACCCTCCAATTCAACCTGACACAGTTGTTTTATTAATGTCTTCATTCCTGTTGCCATCTCAACATTCCTGGATGCTATTGGTACCATCTCAATGCTTTGCATCACCCTTGGATTCTCCTGTCTTGACCTCAACATCCTAGTAACCTCCTGGCACTCCAGCTCAATGGTATGTGTTCATCTCATCAACATGCTGATCTGTGCCCCCTTTTGGTCACTCTGGGACATTGTGGAAGCCATCTGGTATATGAACATTCCATGTCATTTTGTCTGGCTTGACTTGAGCCTCTCCAGGTGAGTCTAATCTGGGTTAACCCATAAAAACCTATGGGTCAACCCACAAAATCAGATACTCATGGGTTACCCATATCTTTCTCTAAAAGTCATCATTTTCATCTGTGAATGAACAAGAGTGAACCATAAGCTTAGAGGGAAAATAGACTACTGACCTCAACATGATCTCATTCATTTCTGCCTTTCAGCTAGGAAACAAGCAGCAACTGGATCTCTTGCTGCTTGAATTTGCTGCTTCTCATGATTTGAGGTGGCTTGGGCAAGATGTCAATACCATATTGACTTTGAAACTTTGTGGGGTTGTCCAAATCCATACTTCTTGCATCTGCAGGTCCAGAGGGGGTCTCCTGTGATCTCCTGGGCACTATAAGTATGCACCATTGGCTACAGAAGGGCAAGGAATATTCAAGAAAGTCAATAGACAGTTTGTAACAAGGAATGCACACCAGAAATTTGACAAGCATCTGCAGCAAGTTGCCAGCAACTCCAAGGTGTAGCTGGTGGTTGTAGGCAGTAAGCATACATACAACAATGAGATACACCTTGTAGTTACCACATGCAGTTTCACAGTATGTAGTTAGGCATGTGTTCAATAGGAGGCTGTATG
Source organism: Xerocomus subilludens (assembly GCA_038092535.1). NCBI lineage: Eukaryota > Fungi > Basidiomycota > Agaricomycetes > Boletales > Boletaceae > Xerocomus > Xerocomus subilludens. The sequence goes on along the minus strand of JBBPQO010000176.1, from coordinate 7,373 downwards.
CACTGCCACAATATAGACAAACAGATGTCAAGCATATACAGACACAATTAAACACCACTGTATCCATCTAAATGATAGTATTAGGAGAACTAGTAACTATAACTAAGTGTACAAATGTCCTTGAATATTCCAACTGAGCAAAGGGCACCTGTACAAACAAAAAAGAAGGGATCTATTAGCTAGCATTTCTCTGTGGGTTCACCATGTTCATGTCCATGCTATAAAGAAAAGCTAGTCAAATTGGAAGGAGCATAGAACAGAATACCCATGTAGAAAGCTCTAGTAAGTAGTAACTAAAGAAAGACCACAAGTATGAATGGTCCGATGTAAATATGCTTAGGTAATACAGTGGCTGTACAACCACACACCACACCAGTTTCTATCTAAAATATCCAACAATCCACCACTGCAAGTTTGTGTTCATACAAAGTCTGCTCATCCTCACTTTTGGACTCAGTCTCACTGTCATCACATGACTATAAATGATTAGATTACTTATTTTTGACAATCCTGATAGGTACATATGAGTTTCATGGTCAACCACATTGGTTCAAGGGGGACAAAAACAGAGTTTTTCCATAGTGTTGCCAACAGCTGTTAAAATGATCAGAACACCAGAATCCATTGGATAATCAAAGTGACTAAGTGTACCATGGGATTTAGCTACAAGTACATCACCTTTACCAGAACTACCATTGTTGGTTGATAAAGTGAATTCCTTGCTGGTAGCATTTGAGTTGACCAAGATGTCAAGGCAATGTTTCTTTGCATCTCTGGGACATCCAAATGTAGGTGATGGCCTAAGCTCAATGGTCTGGGACTACATGAGTGGATGGAATGCCCATATGGGTGAAAAGAGTATATACCAAAGGACCCACAAAGTCCAGAGTGAACATAAACCAATGATTTCTTTGTGTTTGAGAGGAACTTCAAGGATAAAGTTGTTTCCAAGCACTTCGACAAGGAAGGACCATGACATAACCATAATGAATTATAGCAGTTTCCATATCTCTGTGGAAAGCAAAATTGGAAAAGTCACGCCTCAATGACAGCCAGAAAAGGACCCTGGATGTATCTGAGTGAATGGCAGCCAATGCAGCTGAGTAAGCTTTGTTACCTCCCACCATGTCTTGCCATGTCATGCCTGTCAACATCAAAGCCCAGATTTCCTGCTTGTACCACCAAAACCATAGCATCAAGGATATCTGTCATACTTTATCCATCAAGAAGTCACTTATTTACAAGACACTCTCTTTGTACTCAAAATATGGTACTGTGGTTGATCCTTTCAAATACTCTTGCATAACTGGATGCCCTTGGCTCCTCAACTTGGCAGATGTTGCCTTTATCTCTGTGCTCATTCAGCATCATAGTACCATATATCTTGATGAGCTTCAGCACAAGCTGTGGATCAGGCATTATAAACATGTTACACTTTCAACCCTTCTTCACACACTTCAATGGCTCTGCATCACCCAAAAGGTCATATATGCCTCAGCTGCAGAGCAAAAGGTGTTACAATTTTATCTCCTTTTCATTGTATTCTCCTCTTCTTCTGCCATTCTCCAAATCATTCATGGAGAGGTACCACCTATTCTACAGAAGGGTTTATCCTTGTCTCCAGTCTTAACTCTATTTTGCTTCTTCATCTGTAAACAGACTCATCTCTCCTCAGCTGATTCTATTACATCAGCATACGTTCTCTGACATTCCATCTTATTCCTCATTCTTCTTTTCAATTCTATTCCTTGGTGTGTGCACTCTCTTGAACCATATAAATATTGTTGTACTATCTTGTACTCCTCATTCTTGATCTGCACAATACAAGTGTTGTATCTAGTTTCAATCCCTTGAGTTTATTAGAACTATCCTCAGTCGAGCCTCACTCAAATCCCTAGTCTTCCTTGTCACTTCTTGAAAGCCAACTCCTCAGACATCAGTCTCTCCATGAGTATCACATGAGGTCATTGTCAAGTAAGCAAGCATAGGCATATGCTTCGCATAACAAAAGGAGGAGACACATGTAGTCTACATGAACTGTATTGCTGCCAAAGTACCTGATCCAAATATGCTCATCTTTGTTGATGAAGCCACCAAGGATAAATGGACATCTATCCATCAACATGGACAATTAAGATGAGGAATTTGTTGCCATGTCAAAAGGTGCCTCATTCATGGAGTGAGATTTTCTATTATCCCAGCTATTACTCTTGACAGCATAATTGCCTACAATATTATTGAAGGACCGGTCAATGGTCAGCACTTTTTGAGACTTCTTGAGGAGCATGTGGTATGGTTTCATAGCTCTATGCTAGGTCTATCAACTCATACTCAAGACAGATGCCTTTCACCAATCCATACCCTAGTCCCTGCAGTATAATTGTTATGGACAACTGTCACATCCACCAAAGTGAAGAGGTTTGTGTGCTCATCGAGGACATGCATCATACATTGTCAGTTCACTACTTATTATTACTGTTCTAATCACTATCAGTTTGTAAGATTATTTTTCTTCCACTGTACTCCTCCAATTACAATCCAATTGAGCAAGCTTTCTCTTCTATCAAGACTTACTTTTGGTGCCACCCAAATGACTTCTCCATGACTGCAATTGTGCACACTTGTCAGAACATCACACCATACAAGGCTGATGGGTATTTTAGAGCTTCAGGTTACATTCTGTAATGCAAGATTGTTGCTGTTGTATGTTTCTATAGTAGAATATGTGTTTTTGTGCAAACACAGACTTGGACTTTACAACAGACTTGGGAACACACATGAGGAGACTCTATTTTGATCACAAAATACTGCAAATGGTATGGCAAAGTATGAGAAAGTCTTAGGGGCTAAAGGTATTGGTCCTCCTCTGCATCCTCAGCAATGATGTACCCTTTCAGAATGGGAAGCCAAATGTTATGGTCTGTTAACTCATACCAAAGAACATGGTCCTTTTGCTCATCATCTTTGCCAGGTATCATCAAAGGTCCAGTGAAACACTGGCCACCACCATCAAAAAACCTCTTCTCATAAAAAACCTTCTTGCAAGGATGCATGGGTGATCTTGACTGGCTTGTTGAGCTCTAAATGGTGTTGCTCCACTTCCATTTTGCCTCAGGACCATTCCACCAGGCTATAGAGCCCTGTTTCAAATGGACTATATCACCAGTCAGAATTCTGATTCCCAGAAGAGTTTTGTCATTGATGGCACTAAAAATATCTGGGCTGATATGCTGCTCTGCAAGCTTGCACTTGTACATAGTGGTGTTTTTGACATGAAGGTCAGATTTAGCATATTTGAGAAACTGGGGCAGTTGGTATGGAGATGGAATGGGTGGTGAGGCAGACCTTTTCAAAAGCTGGTGATTCAAGGGCAGTGTCACTGGAGCAGGTTTGGATGTCATTGAAGTGGGTTTGGGCATCATTGGAGTCTGAGGTGTGATGACCCCAGCCTGAGAGAGTAGACCAGAGTTGGCAAGCATCTGGAGGATTAGGACTGACATGAGTGAATTGACATCCAGTCCAGGGCTTGGTGGTGGCAGAGCAGCCTGGGCCTGCACCTTGTGTGCTGGGTGTAAAAACAGTGCCTTGTTGGCAAAATCGAATGACAGAATATTGGGTGGCATTATCAGTGTTGCTTGTCTTTTCTCTAGCACATGAGCCCAGTTGAGCACCATAGCTGGAGTAAAATCACAGTGCCTGATGGCTCAATATAGGTAAGACCTTCATTGTGGTCATTTTTGTACTTCTCCAAGAGCTTGATGCGCCATCAAGCAAGGCACATGTTACAGTTTTACTTCCTTTCCATCATATCATTCTCTTTCTCTATCATTCTCCATGTCACTCTTGGAGAGGGATGATGACTCATTCTACTGAGGGATTTATTCTTGTCTCCAGTTATAACTCTGTTTCCTTTCTTCATCTTTGATTGGACTTATCTTTCCTCCACTGTCTTCCTTATGTCAGCTAGTGTTCCTCAACTTTCCACTGCATTCTATGTCCTTCCATTTAGTTCTATTTCTCTTAGTCCATGCACACTTGCTCTTGGTATAAATACTGTTGCACACCCTTTGTATTCCTTATTCTTGATCTATGCAATACAAGTGTAACATTAAGTCTCAATCCCTCAAGTTCCTTTGAACTATCCTCAGTTGAGTCTCAAGCTCAAACCTTAGTCTTTCTTGTTGTCTTTTGAATGCCAACTCTTCAGACATCAGTCTCTTTGTGAGTATCACCTGAGGAATTGTCTAGTAAGCTGTTAAAAGTTGATCCTGATCTCCTTGACAAAACTCTGGAACTCTGGAGTCAGTGTCCGGACAGAAGGGACGTTGGCTTCACCTTATGTGGTGCGCCCTTGTCAAAGGCAAGTCCCTGGTATTTCAGAGGGATGGGAGTAAGACGGAGTGACAGAGGTCGGAGGTCAGATGGTCAGAGGTCAGAGGTTGGAGGGTCAAAGATTCGAGCAAGGTGAGTCAAGGTTAAAGAGCTGAGGGAGAGGATGGCAAGAGGAGGACCAAATGGGCGAAGGGGGGAAAATCAGAACTAAAATTGATATTCAAACTGAGGGTACAGGAGTGGTGTACAGAGTTTATATACAAGACTAAGTGACAGTATTGGCAATTCCGGTGGAGGTCCAGAGGACCCACCTGTCATGAGAGTGACATCATTGGTAATTCCAGATCATGTCTGGTACCCCTACATGTTGAAGGTGAGACACGGCAGTGATGATAGCCCCTTGGTGTCAACACCTGTCAGAATATTACAAACAGTCAAATGAGATATCAAAGGTAGTCAAATGATGAATAAACACGTGCGAGTCTGGTGACTTAGAATGGTCTAGTAAGCAAGAACACTTCGGAGATAGTAGGAACATAGACCGGAGGCATGGAGTTGGACTTAGTGAAAATCATGGATGTGACATAAGCAGACATTGGCATATACTTTGCATAACAGCACACATCTAAATTCATAGCTGACTGAGATGGAATCTTCTTGAGAATCATATTAGAAATCAATTGGGCGACTTGACCATAAAAAAAATGAATACACACCTTGTCATTGTCAGACACACATGATTTGTCATCTCCCAGTCACCATTGGATTGATGTGATGGCAATTTTTTGACATGCTTCATGTCAATAAAAATCTTCATAGTGGAGTCACCAGCTACATTAAGAATCTTGTGTACCATCTCCTTGTAGTCAGACTTGTTGTCAACATCCATTGCTTCACTCATGTGCTGGCTAAAAAAATTTGCAGTCAGATAAGTGTGAACTTCAATGGGGAACTTGTATCTCTTTGCTTTGGGTATGACAAACTTGAATGAAAAGGATTGCCTGCTCAAGACCTTGTACTGGGTCTTTCCGTGCTTCTCAAGAACACTCTCCAAGAACTCAAGGTAGTTGTGCTCATTGAGTGCAAAGAGTAGTTCCTTGGTCTTTACTGATTTCTCCTGTCATTTGGCAGTGGCATGACTTTTGGATGATAGCTTGATAGTAGAGTAAACAGTTAGTGCAACAGTAAAGGCATACTACTTCTCTGGGGTATGAGTGCTCCATTGTTCAGCCATGCCAGCAATGTGTTGGACATGAATACAAATCAACCGGCTACAGTACCAAACTGACTCAGCTGCACCTGGGGTCCTTTCCTGGCTGTCACCAAGGCACAACTTTTCTGATTTTGCTTTCCACAGAGATATGGAAACCACTGTAATAATAGGGCAAGGAGCAGAAAGAATGGCAATGGACTGCACCCTTGATCACACCTGGGTATATGCACAAGGTATATGTCCAAGAAAATATAATCAAATATAGATCATTGCATAAACAAACACAGGCCAACATGGTGTATTTCATAGGATCTGTGACTAGACATACATAAACTCAGGTAAACCTAAGGGATCATTGCAAGTTTTCACAGGGAGCAGGGAGTGAAACTCCACTCTCACCTCAACTTACCTTGCAGCAACACTATCCACAACCCCTATTTGACCCTAACCCGAAAAGTGCACAACAGATTCATTTATCCACCTACTGGGTGCTTGTGCCCACCTGGTTTCCAGCTGGTTGGAAGGGAGGAATTGCAAAAAGAAAACAATATATGTACTTTCCTGTACTTTCCTCCGACATGGTAGGATGCATCCTCGCTTACTACAGTTTGTTGATTGATTTGTTCATCTCCGAGTCGGAGCTCCATCAACTTGCCTCATTGCCAGCTCCAGGCTCCAGTTAGGGAATAATGAATGGTCTCTCCTCATGGCACATGCCCAGAGCTGTACGTGTTATGAGTCACAGACCTTGTATTGCTCCCTACTTCAAGTTCCTGTTTAGCTTCCTCAGGATGTTTATTGTTGGCCTGCCTGACGCGGAATCACTGTGAACATCGCTCGTTCTCTCCAATGACCCCATTCAATTCAAGCCCACTTTCAAGTAAACACTGGACCCTGAACAGCGCCAGGACCAGGCCTCTTTTGGTCAGGTCATTTCATTTCGGAAGCTCTGTTCAGAACCGAGGTTAGGACCCATCTTCGTGCGGCTTCCAACCCCTTTAAAGGTCGCTGGTGTGTAAAAACGTCATTGTCGCACCCATCGCCCCTTGGCTCATCCACTCACGATGAGCCTCGCCCCTCAAGACTCTACACTTTTCACTAATATCAGCCTTGACGCCTGTGTTCAAGGTAGGCTTTAGTCTCGGCTTCGCATCCCTTCGAAACAAATGCCATTGCCAATAGTTGCCGTCACAAGTGCTGCACTGTACGACCACGGTCAGCTACCTTGATACAAATAATCGACATTTTCTGATCGTCACTTGGCGCACAGTTCTTTCTCTTGGCCGTGAGGTGAGAAACGTGACCAAGATTGCTTCTATTTTGAAACATTGCTAAGGACCGTGGATCAGATAGAGCTCATATGGGTGAGCTGATTAATGGTGCGCATGTACCGATCAAGTTGAGTGTTTGTTATCCCAGATGAAACCACCAACGCTTGTAACGGTGTTATATGTGATAGTAAGCAAATCAAAGTAGCTCGGATACGTTAGGGTCTCATATCGTCCGTAGGAACGATATTTGGGCGATATCGTTCTTATGTACGTCATCTCCTGGAATTTTGTGTTGATGTCTGAGGCTTGCGTTGTTCGTCTCAGAGCTGGTCTATGCTGTAAGTTTTTTTCGCGTTTGATCATCAGCAATGTCTCTGTAACTTGGTCAATGGGACAGTATGCTTTCCAGCATCAGCGTCAGAAGAAGTAAGCATCAGATCTGGTTTCGTCGTCGTCTTTTGTTGAGTTACGCCCAAGGAGTAAGTAAACATATCTGAAATCAAGGCGTCTGACCTATGCCACATCCTCATTTGATCAGATGTACGTATCCTTGATTG
>JBBPQO010000175.1:0-15150 GCA_038092535.1 Xerocomus subilludens | reverse complement strand
CTAATAAAAGATTAACAGCTAATAAAGCACAAGCTAAAAAAGGTACAAAAATAAATAAATGGACATCCATTAGTATATATAGTAGCCTTGGAGGACTAGGAAGTCCCCAAGTTAGTTCTCCTGTCTACCATAGCAGCAGAATACTAGCTAAGGCTTGGAGCCTTACCTGTCCCCCTTTCCCTCATCTCTCCCATTGTGCTATAAGGGCTAGCTGGTAGTCTTACCAGTGGTCATCCCTTCTTCTCTATCATTTCCCAGGGCATTACCAGACCACTGGTAGTGTTGAGATCCCTTAGTAGGAGATGGTATTAAGTGACCTAAACCTCAGGGAGCCTTCCTTGGGGCCAATCTTAGGCATTCACAATACCTGTCTCAGCTGCTATTTAGTGGCAGTGACAGGAGCCATACTTATGCAATGAGGCAATGATAACAAATGCCACCCTGTGGCATACTTCTCTGCCTCTTTCAATGAAGCAGAGTGAAATTACGACATCTACGACCTCAAACTGCTAGCATTAGTACAAGTGCTGCGAAACTGGAGACACTACCTCACGGGATCACCACACAAAGTTACCATGTTCACTGATCATGCCAACTTACAGTACTGGAAACAACCCCAAAAAATCAGCCAACGTGTGGCAAGACTTTATCTCAAGCTGGCTGATTACAACATCAAACTCTGGCACTTACCAGGAAGGCAAAATGGACGCGCAGATGCATTATCGTGACAACCTGACTATGACCAAGGGGAAGATGACAACAAAGGAATTACGGTACCACCAGAATGCCTGTTCATCCAAAGTATCATGTTCAAAGAACGACCAGCCCACAGCCAGCAAGAAGACATACTCAAACCATGGATCAACTCATACAAACTAAAGAAGTACCATGGGGAATGGTACCAGGGATGGTGCAAGATAGTCACCGGACTGGAAAAGGTATACAGGGAAATTATACAGGGATACCACGATCTTCCAAGTTACGGACACCCTGGAATCTCCTGAACCCTAGATCTCATTCAACAATACTTTTGGTGGCCAAGGATAGCCAAAGATGTCCACGACTATGTCAAGGGGTGCAGAGAATGCCAGTGAAACAAGGTTAATACCCACATGGTCAAGGCACCCCTTCACCCAATATACCCACAACAAGAACAACAGCCATTCTAGACAATTGCCATCGATTTCATTGTCAAATTACCTGTGTCAGAAGGGTACGATTCAATCCTTACCATCACAGACCAAGGGTGCACAAAAATGGCAATCTTCATACCATGTAATGAAGACATAAACGCCGAAGACATAGTGCTTCTCTTCTTGAAGCATGTCTTCCCATGATTTGGGGTCCCTGCGAAAGTAATCAGTGATCACAACCCCCAATTCACTAGCTGCTTCATGAAGGAACTTTGTAAACAATTGGGCATCATGCAAAATATCTCTACAGCATACCACCCAAGGACTGATGGGCAGTCCAAACAAACAAACCAGTGGCTGGAACAATACCTGCAGTTTTGGGTAAACCATCAGCAGACTAATTGGGCTCACTATCTGCCCCTAGCAGAGTTTGTGCACAACTCATGGAAAAACAAATCCACAGGGTTTATGCCCTTCCAAACACTGATGGGCTATCACCCCCAAGTGGAATGGATCAAAGTACCTACAGCCATCCTGCAAGTAACTGTCCAACTGGACCAATGGAAGAAGGCATGAGAACAAGGCTACTCCCTCATGACCAAAGCCATGTCACAATGGGATAAGAGTCAACACCTAGGACAGACGTTCAAAGAAGGAGACCAAGTATGGTTAGAAGGAAAGAACCTCCACCTGGACCAGCCCACAGCCAAATTAGCCACCAAACAGCATGGACCCTTCATGGTCACACATGTGCTATCTCCTGTCACTCTTGAATTATGCCTGCTGGAATCATGGAAGATCCATCCGGTGTTCTATGCTGACCTGCTGACCCCTTATCAGGAAACGACCCTGCATGGGCCAAACTATATTCGGCCACCACCTGACCTACAGGACAGAGAAGAGGAGTATAAAGTGGAGAAGGTTTTAAACAAAAGGTGCTTCAGACAAGGGTGCAAAATCCAATACCTAATCAAGTGGAAGGAATACCCACACTCTAATAATCAGTGGGTTAATGAAGAAGACATGAACACGGAAGAAGCCATAGCAGAGTTTGAACGCACCTCAACGACCACTATATCAAGAGTGTATACCACGATAGTACCCACAAAGCTTTACACTGGAGCTCAGGGACCTACTTCACTACCTGCCTTACAAGACCCACAAATTCACAGTCTTTGTACCAGGTGCATTCTGTCACCCCACGCATACTCATGCCCTCAAACACAGTTACTTCTGTCAGGAACGCTATTGCCCTGTCCACACCCACTGGTGATGCCCTGTTTGTGCAATGACTCCTGGATTGACTGCACCATCTAAGATGCCGGAGCCCCACCTGAAGCACCCCAACAAATGTCGCCTTGTGTCACCAGACTGGGAAGCCCTATTCCCCCTTCACCACGCTTTCAAACTGCTACCATCGCGAACCCTTTTACTGACCCCATGAAGCGACAAGCTGTTGTGCAGGTCCTGGAAGGAACTAGCAGCCAAATGGAAGGAGGAGCAGATACAGGTGGTGCAGCAAAGGCACAAGTATTGACGGATGATACACAGTCTCCATGACCATCCCATATTTCACTGGACAGTTCCTATTCACCAATATAACCAGCCTAGGGTATGGGCCAGCCCATGTGCCCTTGTAAGTTCTGGAACTGGCTTGTGAGGTGGCAGGACAGTGTGGCAGTAGTATCTTTAGTCCTCTTATCTCTGACTTGACGATGTGTTGGCACCTTATGTGCTGGCAGTACCTTAGAGTGCTGGCAGGGTGTAGGGTATCTTGTGCAGTAGTATAAGTAGTGGCTTGCCACCGCTTAGAAGTGGCAAGTTGAGTCTCCTGTCAATATAGTGACTTAACTATTCCCCTTCTTCATTTTCCTCTCATCTCTGCCATCAAACTAGTGCTAGGGTTAGCAGATGTACTTGCTAGCAGGAACTTAGCCCTCTATACACGCCTTAGAGTCTGAAGCCACTGTCACTATTTAGTGGCAGTGACAGCCAACCCTCAAACACGCTGACATTGCTAATGCTGGACCTTCGTTCCTCCTCTCCCTTCCCAACCCCATTGACAAAGACCCCAAACTGTACCCCTGTGACCACCCCTATCTCAACTATGCCCCTGTCAAAAACAGTAAAGAAACCCCAGCATTATGCTCTCTTGACAGGGAACCTGTTACAGTTGCATATTCTTTTTCACCTTTTCAGCCATCTCAGGCATCTTGGGCATCTTGGCCCTCTTGGTTATCTTATCATTAGATAACATCACATGATTGCTTACATAATGTGTCACATGATGTGTCATGTGTTTTATCATCAAGTTTCAGTCACATGACTTGGAATGTTCTAGAACGTCATGTGACATCGCACGTTTGCACTCTGATTGGTTAGAACTCTGTAGAAGGTCATGGAATCTCTTAGTCATACAGTATTATGTGCTTTGCTGCAGATTGTCTTAGGGTTTTCCTTTTGTAGAGCAACGCATCACCCTTCAGTCAGCCTTGATGACAGTGCATCAGTCAGCACTAAAGATAAGGCTATTCTTAGTACAGGCCGCGTCAGCATTTGGTCATAGTAGCTTACTCTTTGGATTCGTAAGCTTAGTACCATAGCAGTATATAAACCCTCCTGTATTTGCTCTGAGAAACCAACTTGTCCTTTTGGTTTCTCAGGTGCGTACTCCTCTGTACTCCTATACTTCTACCTTCTAATCCATCTTTGGTTTCTCAGCTTACCTCAGCATGATCACCTGATCTGTGACCTTGCATAAAGGTCTATTGCTTTTCTACTCTCTGCTAAGACAGTAAGTTCAGTGTGTGACTAGTCTCCATGTCTTGCTTGAGTCTTACCTTTTGGCAAGCCCACTTTTACCTAATTCTCAACCTTCAATAAGACGTAGCGAGGTAGTCATCCACTACATAAGGACAAGTTTTCCCTTCATGCTCTTGACAAGTTCCCTCGCTCACCAGCGTTGTACCTTGTTCTCCCATCTAGGTGGTTCAGTGTCACACACAGTCTTGTGTACACACACCTCTACTCTTTGCCTCAGGCTGTGGATCACACAAAATCTGTGCTAGAGTGGTGCTACATATCATTTGTAGTGCTTGAGTTGTTTAGCTGTCCAGCTATTCAGCTCGCGTGTATTGGGAACTCCCTACCATAGGAGCTAAGCCCTTGCACGACTCGAAGCCAGCCAGGCTCTGCCTGCAACAGTCAATCATCCACAAACGAGAAAAGTTTAGAGAGCTCTTCGGAGTGAGAGGCAGCCAACAGGTCAAGGAGACTGCGGCAGACAGCCTTGTGTTCCTGTACATGCTCATACTTCCACTTTCCTCTCCATCATCCCCTCATAATTGAAGGCGACCCCATACCCTCTGCTTAGCGTTGTGTGGCAGTTGTATCCTTGACACCATCATACCACCCCAGTCTAACAAACTGGTTCATTTCTACTCCCGTTTCTTGGCGACTGCACATCATATCCTCCACTGAGAAGGACGTCCCGTTGATCAAGGATCTCTCAACGTCAACATCCCTACAAGAACTCCTTCACTTGCATCTTCCTCTCCCATTCACCCACCGTCACCCGTCCCATCAGAAACTTCTACTGTTTCTGTTAGCTCATGGGGTTCTATGGAAACCTTGATGGAAGACGAGGATCTCATCCCATTGTTTTTACAAACTATTCTTGATGACACCTTCCTCAACTTTCTCTTTGAATGTTACGGCCAGAACATAATCCCTGGTACTAACATTACACCACAAGAGTTGTCTTGGTTGTCTTACCGACAACAGTGGGAACAGAATCACATTCATCAAATCCTTGAACATGCAAATGACTTTGACGGTTGTCACACTCCATCTCCACCCCCTCAAGCTTGCCACACCTTTGACGGTGAAACCGCATCCTTAGTATCTTCCGTTTCCCATCCATCATCCTATTTTCCTCCTGCTGTAAACGAAGACTCGTCTTTGTTATTGTATCACACTGCCATCCAAAACTCATTGCAAAGCACAGCTTCGAGCAACTCATCTTCTGCCTTGTGGTTCTTGGCACTCTAAGTATAGAGATATCCAGGAAGAAGTTAGAAAAGAACTTTCAGCAAAAGTAGTTGACTGGGAAGATCTTTCTGATGAGGAAAAGAAAGAGTTTGTTGAAGTTACCATCGAACAGTGGGAAGCAGTGCAACCAATGGCATCAGGATCCGGAACCCATACCCATTCTCCAACTCCACAACCCCTCACACCACAGGCACAGGTGCCTTCATTACCTCCTCTGGGACCACCTCCCTCCCTTGACCAATTGACAAATCTTGTGTTTCAATTGGCACAAGGAATGCAAGTCCTAATGCAAGAGGTGCAGAACCTTGGGCAAATCGTTGCCCAACAAAATGCACGTGGACAGACTGCAGGTGGAACCAAGAAGGTCATCTCCAAGCCCAAAGCATGGGACGGCAAAGGAGGAAGTTCCAAAGCTAGGCACTTCCTCGCTGCCTTCAATAACTGGGCATTCAACACAGGAAATGCATTGAACCGATGGAGTCCCACCATCACCAATTGGGTGCGAACACACAGCAAGTGGATTGGAGTGGTATTGAATTTGATGGAAGAAGATGCACAAACATGGGCCCTTCCCCACCTGGAAGCACTCCAGAGGGGCACCATTCCATTTAGTGGGGATTATGCAAAGTTTGAAGAAGAATTTACAAAGAGGTTCATACCTCTTGACATCAGTGAAGCAGTGTGTGAGGCGCTGAAGAAGATAAAACAAGGAAAAGACTCTGTAGCAGAGTACCAGAGCAAGTTTGATCAATATACCTTGCAAATGGGTTGGTCATCATCTGACCACCAAACCCATTTCTACAACAGTCTTAACAAGCGCATCAAGGACTCTCTTGTGCTCACCAACCTTCCACAAGATACATATGACCATCTTTGCGAAGCGGCACAGTCAATTGATAGGCAACTGCACCAGCGTGATGCAGAAAAGAAGGGTCATTCCACTCACCAGCCACAGCTGGACCCTAATGCGATGCAAGTAGACACAACGCAGCAAGGGAAGGGCAAGGAGGTCCGCAACCATGGAACCTTCATGAAGTTTATGGCAGGGAAGTGTTATGGATGTGGGTCTAAAGCCCACAGCAAAAAGGAAGGTAACCACAACCGAGAGGTGTGTAATCACTGCAAGAAGACAGGGCATTGAAGCGACATCTGCTTCATGAAGTACCTGGGGAAAGCCACGGTCAAAGCAATGACCACAGACTCGTCTTCCTCAGCCGGTCCCTCTAGTTCTTCGGCATCGGCATCTGCTACAAATACTCCAGCTCAAGAGACCAAGCAGGCAGACTTGGTGGCCCAGCTTATGGAGAAAGTAAAGGCACAAGAGGCAGCAATCAATGCCCTCAAGGTGTCTTTTTAGATGAGGGACTTACTCTAGCTGCGGTAAGTTCCAGTACAGTACGTGACCAGGACTCAGACATTCCTCTACGCAAAGTTTTGGACCTATCCCCTGTGGGCGTATCTCTTGTTTCTGCTTTTTGTGATGTATCTAGTGACTCAGCTTCTGTTCCTTGTGCCTCCCACTTATCTACATCTGCCTGTGAGATGAACATTTGTAGTTCTTCTATGGTATCTATTGCTCCCAATGTAGCAGTGCCACAAGTGATGATTTCTGATGCAGCACTTCTTTCATGTATTATTCCTGAAACTAAAGAAAAAGCAAGTCATTTTCATATTTCTTGTTATTTATCTGGTCATCAGCATACTACACGAGTAGCAGCTATGGTAGATTCAGGAGCAACTGTGTTGTTCTTGGATCGAAGGTTCGCAGACCGCCACAAGATGTTGAAGGTCCCCTTAGAGAATCTGATCACTCTATATAACATAGACGGGTCTCTTAATGAAGCCAGCAGTATCACGCACAAAGCTCGACTTAAACTAAAAGTTGGACAAGACGAGCAGGCCCACGACTTTTATATTACAAGTCTTGGACCAGAAAAAGTTATTTTGGGTCTACCTTGGCTTCATCTCAGGAATCCTTCCATCAACTGGCAAGCAGGCACTATGCACCTCAAAGCAATGGAAGAAGAAGTTCCGTTAGAGGTAGAAGTGACACATATAATGGCAAACCGTATGGAACACTGGTGTCTCTTAGCAGACAAAGTTCTCGAAAATGTCACCAAAGAAGTCTATTGCCTTGCAGGGTTTATGTATCTCCAGCAAATAGCTGAAAAAGCTTACCAAGCTAAAGGCAAAAAGACATTCAAAGAAATGGTGCCAGAACATTACCGAGACTTTGCACATGTCGTCTCTGAAGCAGAATCACAACGACTCCCTAAGCATCAACCATGGGATCACACCATTGACTTAGAGCCAGGTGCTAAAACACACTGGCACATCAAAGGCTATCCAATGTTGCCTGAAGAGCAAGTAAAACTGGATGAGTTCTTACAAGAACACTTAGCAAAGGGATATCTAGTGCCATTGAAGTCACCGATGTGCACACCTGTATTCTTTGTTAAAAAGAAAGATGGTAAATTAAGACTTGTTCAAGACTATCGACATCTGAACAAAATTACCATTAAGAACTGATATCCATTACCACTTGCTGCTGACATCATTAACCATCTAAAGGGAGCGCAATACTTCACAAAATTCAACGTTCGTTGGGGCTATCACAACATTCATATCAAGGAAGGAGACAAATGGAAAGGTGCTATTGTCACTAACCGTGGACTCTTTGAGCCCAAAGTTATGTACTTCAGTATGACGAATAGTCCAGCAACCTTTCAAGCCTTGATGAACTCTGTCTTTGCTGATCTCATCGCAATGGGAGAAGTGGCCGTCTATATGGATGATATCCTCATCTATTCTGCAGACTTACAACATCATTGTAAAATTGTACGAGAAGTGTTGCAAAGACTGCAAGATCATGACCTCTTCTTGAAACCAGAAAAATGCGATTTTGAGAAACGCAAAATGGAGTATTTAGGGATGATTATTCGACCTGGAGAAGTTTGCATGGACCCCAGCAAAGTAGCCGCAGTCAGAGATTGGCCAACACCCACTACGCTCAAAGAAGTACAAGTGTATATTGGGTTTGCCAATTTTTATCGTTGTTTCATAAAGGACTTTGCAAGTATTGTGCGTCCTCTACATGACCTCACAAAGAAAGATGTGCCTTGGCATTGGCACGTAGAACAGCAAAAGGCATTTGACATGTTGAAAGCTATGTTCTGTCAAGAATTCATCTTACAGGTCTACGATGATAGTCTTCCAACTCAAGTTGAAACAGATGCCTCAGGATTTGCAACAGGTGGTATTCTGTCACAGAAATTTGATGACAGACTATGGCATCCAATTGCGTATCGCTCAGAGTCTATGAGCAAAGAAGAACACAATTACAAAATATATGACCGAGAAATGCTTGGTTTAATTCGCACACTCGAAGACTGGAGACATTTCCTTGAAGAAAAGGACTTCAAGGTTGTCACTGACCATAAGAATATGAAATGGTGGACAACAATGTGTGACCTAAACCAAAGACAAGCAAGGTGGTCATTATATCTCAGTCGATTCTCCTTCAAAATTACATATTGTAAAGGAGAATCCATGCAAGCCGATGCACTTAGTCAATTCTTGAAAGATCACATTTCTGATAGAGACGACAACCGCCAAGTCATGGTCTTAGGACCTCAGCATTTTGTAAATGCTGCTCTTGCACATTTCCAACCAGAAGAAGATTCTCTTGGAGATTGCATTCGTTCCACAAGTCAGCGAGAGGCTGAAGTCATAGAAGGTCTTAGAAGTATAGATAAGACCGCTCCAAAGGCTCTCACAGATGGAACTGCACTCTGGGAAGAAGACAATGGTTTCATTTATTACAAGGGGGAGTTGTACGTTCCTAACAACAGAGACCTCCGTTGTGACATTGTAAAAAGCTGCCACGATTCTGTTCTTAGTGGACACCCTGGTAAAAATGGAACCATAGAACTCGTTAGTCATTATTATTGGTGGCCATGCCTTGCAGGATTTGTTACATCCTACGTTGATGGTTGCAACAAATGCCAATGCTATCGAAAGGATATTCATCCAAAAGCATTGATTCAGCTGCAAGAAGTACCTGAGGGTCCCTGGCAGATAATTGGTCTCAATTTAATTGGCCCACTACCTGTCTCTAAAGGGAAAGACATGATTCTGAATGTAGTGGACCATTACACAAAGCAGGTCCACTTATTCCCAGTCACCTCACAAATTACAGCCAATGGAGTCACATCCATCTACTTTGAGCAAGTCTTCCTGCTGCATGGGATCCCAAAGAAGATCATTAGTGATCAGGGACCACAATTCGCAGCACGAAGCATGCATGCCCTATACAAACGACTTGGAATCGATGCTGGTCTCACAACCACATATCATCTGCAAGCCAATGAACAGGTTGAACATAAAAACCAAGAAGTCGAAGTTTACCTTCGTCTGTTCATCAGCAAGTGACAGGATGATTGGGTAGATCTTCTACCAACTGCAGAATTTGTCATTAACAGTCAGCTCAACTCAGCAACTGGGCATACGCCTTTCGAGTTGCTCTATGGGTTTACACCAGACTTTACTATTCCTGCAGGAAGACCTACAGGCATTCCGATTCTTGATAAACACCTTCAACACCTTCTTTCCACCCGTAAGGACGCAGAGGCAGCCCTACACTTAAGTAAAAAGTGTATGCAGATGGACGTGGAACAACGTATTCAACCTTACAAGTTCAGCATCGGGGACAAAGCTTGGCTTCAGGTGAAACAAATCAAGATTCACCAGCAGTCATCAAAGTTAGGACCTAAACAACTAGGTCCATTTACTGTGACTGAAGTCTTAAGTGAAGTTGATTATCACCTGGCACTTCCCCCTGCACTTCGCATCCATAATGTCTTTCATGTGGATCGCCTCTCTCCATACAAAGGGAATGAAGTTAATGGTTTGGAACCCCCACCGCCTGAACCCGTCATGGTTGAAGAAGAAGAGTATGAAGTTGACCACATCAGAGATTCAAAACTCTTTGGTCATACTCTAAAGTACCTTGTCCATTGGAAAGGGTATGGTGAAGGCAAAGATACCTGGGAACCCACAAAGAACCTTGCACACACCCCAGATGCTGTCTCGAAGTTTCACACTCATCACTCCAGTGCTCCCCGCAAGATTGCGGCCCTTGTATATGCATCCTTGCCATGGCAGTCTCCTGCTTTCCTTAATGTAGCCAACATGGACATTGGGTCTTAAGAGGGGGGATATGTCATGGTTGCATATTCTTTTTCGCCTTTTTGGCCATCTCAGGCATCTCGGGCATCTCGGCCCTCTTGGTTATCTTATCGTTAGATAACATCACATGATTGCTTATATAATGTGTCACATGATGTGTCATGTGTTTTATCGTCAAGTTTCAGTCACATGACTTGGAATGTTCTAGAATATCATGTGATATCGCACGTTCGCACTCTGATTGGTTAGAACTCTGTAGAAGGTCATGGAATCTCTTAGTCGTACAGTATTATGTGCTTTGCTGTGGATTGTCTTAGGGTTTTCCTTTTGTAGAGCAACATGTCACCCTTCAGTCAGCCTTGATGATAGTGCATCAGTCAGCACTAAAGATAAGGCTATTCTTAGTACAGGCTGCATCAGCGTTTGGTCATAGTAGCTTACTCTTCGGATTTGTAAGCTTAGTACCATAGCAGTATATAAACCCTCCTGTATTTGCTCTGAGAAACCAACTTGTCCTTTTGGTTTCTCAGGTGCATACTCCTCTGTACTCCTATACTTCTACCTTCTAATCCATCTTTGGTTTCTCAGCTTACCTCAGTGTGATCACCTGATCTGTGACCTTGCATAAAGGTCTATTGCTTTTCTACTCTCCGCTGAGACAATAAGTTTGGTGCATGACTAGTCTCCATGTCTTGCTTGAGTCTTACCTTTTGGCAAGCCTGCTTTTACCTAATTCTCAACCTTCAATAAGACATAGCAAGGTAGTTATCCACTACAGAACCACTCATCGCTAGGGATATACGGTCTGCTCGACCCCTACTCTGGATCCACACCAAACAGAGTCACCTGTTCACAGTCAAGGGCAATGCTCACAACACCTCTCCCCCTCCCCATGGCTACAAACAGAATGAAGGGAAGAACTTCGTCCCACTCCAAATAACTGACAAAAAGGAAGTCATATGTATGGCAAAATGGGTGCAGGTGTTATCCATGTCAAACCCATTTGTCATCAGGGTTCCAGAGGGAGGAGACTGAGTTTTTGGTACCCTCCTTTATGCCACAGCTCATTTCGATGAAGATGCAGCACCAAAGTATGACCCAGAATCCCTGCTGACATTCCATCTTAACCAGCCCCTCACTCCTGCCATCGATGACATCCTAGATGACATAGGGAATGTCTCCCTCACTGTGGAGGTGCGTTGGTACCAGTGCCTTGTAGAGGGCATCACTGTGGCAGAGAAAAAGGTACTAGGGGCAGAAGAGCAGTTGTTCCAGTTGGGAAGGTTACACCAGGCATGTGTATGCTGTTTGGAGTTCGCTAACACCTAGGAATGGATCAGAGGCCATTTGCACAAGAAGTTGGGGGCACAGGTACAGCAATTGGATGCTCGCTCCTGAAAAGGGAGTGATGTTATAGGTGTGATTCAGCAAAGTCATGTGAGTGATCACATGGAACTTTATAACGTAGTTGTTCGATAGGTTTCGATATGGTTCCATATGACATCGATGTGATGTCATGTTCCATATGGTTCAATATGCTTCTATGATGTCATGGGTATACCACTACTGATGCAAATTGTATAAATACTGTACAGTAGTTGAACGAAGACCTTAGGTCTGAGTTCTTGAATACTACAGCCCTACCCAGTCCTCTGCCAAGTCTAAGTGCTTGTGCACAGCATTGTAACACCAGTGTGAAAGACCACTGGCCTTTGCTCTGATCATACCACATTACCCCAGCCCAAGTGCCCTGCAGTGACCCTCTGTCTCTGAGGTTTGGGTGAGCCTTTGTGCTTTACGACAGGAAAGTCAACTGCATCATAGACGCCTTCAGAACACTGCTCACATCAAGCCACATGAGCTGCTGTCTCATAACAGTAGTCTTTGTCATCATCAAGAGTTTGAGCAGTTCCAGGTCTTGTGACCTGAAGTATTCCAAGTAGTGTTCAACCAAAGACCCACATCAGGTCAACACCTTCAGTGGGGCATAAACATAACAAGTTGGGAATACAGCAGTCCCTAAGGGATATATATATTGGTTGGAGCTATTCAGCTAGTTATTCATATCTATTGTTTAGTCATACCTTATATGTGTGAAAAAGGTAGCTGCCATCAGGAACCAGCACATTCATATAAGTGGAAAGTCTTCCATTTTGCCTTGCATACTCTTTCCTCACAAAACATCTGAGTGGGTATTTTGTATAACCACCCATGGTTAGGCAAGACCCCAGACACCCAATGGATAGACCCTAGACACCATATCAAGCACATGCAAGGGTCATGTGAGCTGTCATGTGACTATGAACAAGACCTGAACAGGCATGTGATCAGTCACATGCTATAGAATCCCCTAGAAGGTCATGTGAGCCATCATGTGATATGATATTATACCCTATACCCTTATGACTCACTCTTATCTATGACTCATTCCTATTCTTAGATATCATGATGTGGCATATGACAGCTGGCACCCTATGTGCTGGCAATGACTCAGAAATAACAGTACAACCCAGTGCCCTATATTCTGGCATAGATAATGCCCTGCTGGCAAGGGCCAAGGGCATGGACCTCAGTAGTATAAGTAGAGGCTTGGATCCACTAGAGGATGCCAAGTTAGTTCTCCTGTCTACATAGCAGCAGAAGAATACTAGCTAAGGCTTGGAGCCTTACTTGTCCCCTTCTCCTCATCTCTCCCATTGTGCTATAAGGGCTAGCTGGTAGTCTTACCAGTGGTTATCCCTTCTTCTATCATTTCCTAGGGCAGTACCAGATAGACCTGGTAGTGTTGAGCCTCCTTAGAAGGAGACAGTATTAAGTGACCTAAACCTCAGGGAGTCTTCCTTGGGGCAAATACTAGGCATTCACAATACGTGTCTCAGCTGCTATTTAGCAGTGGTGACATTTTGCCTATACAATTGAAATGGAAGAACCCCTCCTTTAAGGACCCTAAGAGTTTTTGAAAAAAAAATAAGATTTGACAAAGTTTTGTGCAAATCAATGTTTTTGTGTGCAAATGCAATATCTTGGTTTTTCAAGTTGATTTAAGCAAACTTCACAAAACAAGGAAGACATCATGGCAAAAACACATGACCTCAAAGTCACATGCCTGTATACACCATTACTTATAGCAGCCCCCACCTTGTACATGCTCCCCTTCTTTATGTGGAGATGGGAGGGAATGCAAATGATAGGGGTGGGGAACAGAGGGCAAGGGTGGCATACATACAGAGTGGAGAGACCACACACAAATGGTGACAAGCTGGATTGTCTCTATGCTGGGGGAAACAACCTAGTTCAGGTCTTGAGTTCAGGGAGGTGCAACTCAGATGCATTGCAACCAGCCACACAGGCTTCTGCATGGAGCAAAATCTCATACAGATGTTCATCTGGTTTGGGGACACATTTATTTACAGCCACTAAGGGTGCACACAAGTGCTGGACATTGGGGGATGCAGGGAGTGGGCCACACTTAGCCTTATAAAGCTCTCAAGTCCTAAGAAAAGCTTGCTTTATTGTGCTGGTCAAAGGCTGTAGATACAGGAATGTATATGAAGGGAAATGAATCTAGGGTGTGGCAGAGATCAGGGAAGCTAAAGTGTGGTCAGAAGTCAGAAATGTGGGATGGCAGTGGCAAGCAAGCCTGAGTTAGTCAAAAAAAAGTGGAATTGAGTGGGAAAAAGAAAGAAAGCCACAAGAACAGTGTGGAAAAGTGATTGAATGTGCAAAATTAACATTTTACCAGAGCACAGGGGTCCATGCAGGAAACTCAATGATGGTTTTTACAGCTGGCAATTTGATGATTGTGCCATTCTAAACCCCAGACTAAGGTTGACTCTATGGCAACCTGGCAAAAGCACGTGACTTAACCCTAGCGTTGGGGTTTACATAAACGTGCTGGTTCCTGATGGCGGTTACCTTAGCACAATCACTTTTGGGAACGTGACAGGGTGACAGCGTATGTAATCACCGCTAGCTATGAGCTCGACAGTGCCAACATCGGCGACAGTTGCCCATAATGCTCTTCCACCTCCACTCATACCGTCCGCAAGAAGATCCCCGCGAACTACACCCCATTCGCACATCAAAGCACTTGGGTTGACACCTGAAGGATTCGCAGCCACCGACGGCGCAGGATTCATTGGTCAAACCAACGCTCGCGAGGTGCGCTTACATTTGCCCACCTATTTCCTCTCTGTAACTCGCTACAGGCTTGCGGTGTGGTTGTTGATCTCATAAAATCACGAAAATTCTCTGGACGCGCCTTGTTGCTCGTTGGTGCGCCTGGAACAGGAAAAACCGCGTTGGCTCTCGCCGTATCCCATGAATTGGGTGCAAAGGTGCCGTTTTGCCCCATAGTTGGGTCAGAAGTCTACAGCGCCGAAGTTAAAAAGACGGAAGTGCTCGCAGAGGTTTTTCGAAGGGCCATAGGTGCGTTGCGCGTCTTTTGTGTCACCCATCTCACACTTTACTGGCAGGGCTCAGAATAAAAGAGACAAAAGACGTCTACGAGGGCGAGATCACGGAACTCATACCGACAGAGGCAGAGAATCCTTTGAGCGGTTATGGCAAGACCGTTTCACACGTCGTCGTTGGTCTCAAAACAGTCAAGGGCACGAAACAATTGCGTTTGGATCCTACCATATATGAAGCTATTCTCAAGGAAAAGATTGTAGTTGGGGATGTGATCTATATTGAACACCAAACCGGTGCCGTAAAGGTATGTGAATCTTGGTGGTCGTACCCCATTCTTACGCGTGGACCAGCGTGTTGGGCGTTCAGA
>JBBPQO010000174.1:0-15165 GCA_038092535.1 Xerocomus subilludens | reverse complement strand
CTTACATATTCCACCTGGCAAGTTTTTGCTTGCTGATGCAAGCTATCTGCTGCAGCAAAACTTGCTTGTCCCATATCACAGGGTGTGTTATCATCTTGCAGGGTGGGGCTGAGCTAGTGCACAGTAGATTACTGTCTCTCTTTCCATTTTTCTTTAATTCTAACAGTATATTTCTGTATCAGCCCATTAAATCATGAAGAACTATTCAATTTATGCCACACATCTGCCTGGAACATTGTTGAGTGCATCTTCAGCATCTTGAAGCAGCATTTCAGGATCCTTTTAATTGCTACAAAATATCCTCTCAATGTGCAAGCAAGAATACCTGCAGCACTTAGCACTCTTCACAACTTCATCTCCAGTTGCTATCCAGATTATGACAATTTCTCGGACACTAAGTTGGATTCTAACTCAAACTTGTTAGATGATGATGCTATCAACGACAATGGCAACAGCAATGGCAATGGTAATGGTAATGGTAATAATGATGATGATGATGACGACGACCAGCCCATTGATGGATTCAAAGCAGCAGATCACACATCAGGTGAAGACACTCAGACAGCAAAACAGATGTGGAATGATATTATTCAGGCAATATGGGAGGAGTACCAGAAATACATTGGTTGAGCATGTGAGGAAGGAGTGTGTGGTAGGCCCACTATCTGCAATGATCATACATGTGATTTGAATGAAAGTTGAACAGTTTGATTGCTCTAGTACAGATATAATGGCTACAATGCAAGTAAAGAAACATAATCAACGAAATTTACTATACTACCAGGGCCAAAGAGCCACTGACAGCATTTGGGCCACAATACAGGTTATATAACTTAAATGCGTAGGTAGTGCACTCCTCCTGCTGAAGTTTGGAACCTCTGTAGTAGCTTCTGCATAGGTTTTCGGACCCTTGGGTCTTTAGGTCAACTGGGTCCTTTGGATTCTTCGGATCCAAAGACTTGTGATTGATTACTGTCAGAAAAGAGAGCCCATCACTGGGCCAGATTACTGGATAGATTGGGGCCTCATGCACAGTGCATAGAGGAATTTCTTTGCTACTCTTACTAGTCAACTCCAAGAGAGGTGAACCATCACCTTTTCCACCTGCTCTCTGGCTCCATGCATCTCAAACAACTCAGAGTGGTGAAGAAGATGGGTGCTGATCTAGACCCATGTTTCTGTGAGTTATATTAACCAAACGAGTTTGAGAGTTCCAGATTGACTGTCCAGTAAAAACATACTGACCTTCCTAGCTGCCATAGAGAAGATGGAGCTCCTCATAGACCTGTATATGGGAGGATATGTTCTTCACGACTTGAAGTTCCTCTCCAGCAAGGACTTCCATGGATTCCATAAGCTCAGGCTACCTTGTCTTGATCACTTATTCTTGCAAGCGACAACCCTCACATTATTTTTCTTCCTGTATTGTGTTGACATGCCAGAACAAGCCAAGCTATTCATCCACCATCTTCATGATGGCCCTTCCTTATCATTCTAAGACCAACCATATGAGGAACAGTTGGATGCTTAGCTCTTGAATCTAGTGGTCACACTGAATCTGGAATACATGAAAGTGCTCATTCACAACTGGGACTTGGAAGAGGAAGAGATCTTGCAGGTCAAACTGAAACTCTCTTAAGTTCATTTCATCCTAGACACAGAATTCACATCGGAAGCAGGGATGCTTGCAATGTTACAGCAAGTCTCTGAATCTCTTTTCAGAGGTGTAAACATGTTTTCCCTCAAGGAATACAAAGAGCCAGGCTGCCAACTTTGCACTCAAGAGACCTGATGATGAATTCCTTGGGCAATCACCCATCAAGAAAGCTTTCTGGATTGATGCTACCATGAGTGTTGATGACACTTTGGACATTGAGATGGACAAGTAAATGAGCAGAAAGTGGACATGCAGTCCAAACAATTTCTTGGTAAAATGAAATCTTGTCTGTACAATATCCTATCCAGTTCACATTCAACTGTTGCAATTTAATGTGATCTTGGTCAGTAACTAGACTCATTATAAGTTGGGAAATTGGTGCATACTAGGGTGGGTAATGGATAAGATAAGTGATGACTCAGAATTCTTTGTTACAGCCATGGCCTGTCAATGTCTCTCCTCGCCATGTCTCCCTCATGCCCTCTGGCCCCCTCTATGCCCCCTCACCACCCTCTTTCCCCTCACCTTGCCATCTCAAGCCAGACACCATCATCATCATCATCACCCCTCCACCAGACAAACAATGACAACACCACCACCACCCCACTACTGGACAGACAACAACAACAACAATGCCATGTTGTCACCACCACCGCCACCACCACTGCTACTGAATGGACTATGACAACTCCCCACCACCACTCCACTACCAGATAAATGGACAACAGTGATTGTGCTTGAGGAACAAGAACAAGCCATTGCTTGAGCACAGGCACTCCAAGATGTGCTGAGTTACCTCATGTATCAGCCTTATCAGACCCACCAAGGTGGGAGGAACAGGACCCATCAGCCTCAGACTCAAGAACAGCATGGAAAAGATACCATGACAGAGTTTCATGATGGGTTCAATTACATCACCAGTATGTCTGTTGGCACACATCACCACCACCTATACCTGCTGCCATTGTATCACCCACTGTGACAACACCCAAGCCCTCAGCCTGTGTCTCCTGTCTTGTCACCATCCACATTTAATTGATACTCCCTTTGACCACTCCTCTTGCTTATTTGCTTTCTCTGACAATCACTGGCAAGGGTGTGCCTGGCCCTGGAGGCATTGATTTCAGTGCATATTTGCCTTCCCTCCACACATGCCCTTTTTGATTGTGCTCTAGGAAAATTGGGTTTGCTGCCAAAATGCCTGATATTGCTTGTGCAGCCACAGTCTCCAGCAGATTTGGGCATAAATCTGGCATGGCTATTGGTTGTGGATTTAGAGTGTATGGTCACAAGTTTGATGATGGATCAGAATGAGCCTGAGTTTGTCGAGAATCTGTTCAATGATCCAAAGTGAATGATGTGGAAGTTTGTTAGATGATTTTTTGTGCTCAGGCTCTCATGCCCTTTTTTTCTATCTTGACAATCAGACCCTGAAATGATGTTATGCTCACAGCACATCCTTTGCACCTCAATCTCAATAGTGATGCTGACTGATTTCTTGGTGCCTTGGCAGGATATGGCCCATTCTCTTCTCTATTGTTTTGATTATCTCAACATCCTTGCCAGCCATTCAATCATGTTTGGGTGTGGTTAGTGTGAAAGGAGGGTGTTGATGTGGCCTCCCCTGGTTGGCTCCCTCCTCTTTCACACACTGGCTGCACTCTCACTGTCCAGGATGGCACTCACCCTCTATTGCAATTGTATGCATCCCACCAACAAGTTTACAAACAAGAAGCCTATAGTGTGTTTTACAGTGTTGTCTAGTGCATGCTTACTCTGCACACTATTGTTACAGTCTAAGTGGCATCTAAGATTACCTATTCAAACAGGACCATGGGACAACCTCAGGCTCAGTGAGAGGAGGTGAGGTCATGGCACCTCCCAACAATTGGGTCTGTATGTACCTTGAGCAACCTTGGGCTCAGTTAGAGGTGGCAAAGTGATGCTGCCACCCAAGGGCTGGGTCTGAGGGTTTATTGTAAAAGCTATATTATCCAATGCCCCTCAAGCAATCTTGGGCTCAATCAGAGGTGGCAAAGTGATGCCACCAGCCAACAGCTGGATCTGAGGATTCATTGTAAAAGCTATATTATTCAATATATCTTGAGACTTTGGGCTCAGTCAGAAGAGGAAAACAGAAAGCTCTGATTACACAAATTGTACAGTGTATGTAGCCCTGGGGCATGTTTGACTGGTTTACATCCAGCATCAATGTAAGTATCAACTTCACATGAATAGGACTGTGACTGAGTCTTGTCAGGTTTATTGATAAAATGAATGAATTGATAGCTTCATCATTAAATTTCTTGCATTTCTTGATAGATGCTCTGCCAATGTGTGTATATTTGTATTTGCAAAATCTTAGCATCAATTTCTATCTCCTTCCTATACTTATGTGTTTGTGTGTATTTGTGTGAGTTGGAAACTTTGGTGCCTCTGTGTGCCACTACCATCCACATATATGACCTGTCCATTTGTTTGGTTGAGATTGCTGCATGGCACAAGAGGCATGAGTTTATGAATCCACTGAATCACATTTTTGACATTTTTGGACTTCAGTCACACTATCATTCTAATACATATTCACTACACTTTTGGTAGTCAAAAATGCACCACATTTACTACACTTTGTCTACATTTAACTACACATTTGCTACACATTGCTTATACAACTGTTTACTTACATTTGTCTACACTTTACTACACTTTTGGTAGTCAAAAATGCGCCACATTTGCTACACTTTCTGACAGGTACTGACACCAAGGGGCTATTATCACTGCTGTGTCTCACCTCCAACATGTAGGAGCTACCAGACATGATCTGGAATTGCCAACACTGTCATTCTCGCAACAGGTGGGTCCTTTGGACCTCCACCAGAATTGCTAATACTATCACTTTGTTCTGTATATAAACTCTGTATTCTGCTCCTGTACCCTCAGTTCAAATATTGATTCTGATTCTGATTTCCCTCCTTGCCCTCTTGGTTCTCCTCTTGTCATCCTCTCTCTTAGCTCATCATCTTAACCCACCCCACCCTCGAACCTTTGATCCTCCAACCTCTGACCTCTGATCCTCTAACCTCTGACCTCTGACCCTCCACTCTATGTCCATCCCTCTGAAATACTGGGGACTTGCCTTCGACAAGGGTGCACCACATAAGGTAAAGCCAACATCCCTTCCATCTGGACACTAACTTCAGAGTTCCGGAGTTTCGTCAGGAGATCAGGATCAACTTTAACACTTTGTCCATTAACATTTATAACACTTTATGTACACTTTTGGTAGTCAAAAATATAGCACATTTACTACACTTTGCATACACTTTTTTGGTACACTTTGACTACACTTTTGGTAGTCAAAAATGCACTACATATACTACTCTTTCTATACAGTTTTTTGGTACACTTTTACTACACTTTATGGGTCTCTGTGGGGCACTGTGACTTACATTGACCTGTCATCTTGTGGTTCTGTGGCTCTGTGCCATCAGTAGATTTACAGTATTCTTTATTTGGCTTGCCATGGCTAAAAATTGACTTATTGACTAAGTGGTGCAGCATAGCACCACAGGTTCCCCAAGACATTTCGACACTGCAGCCAAGCAGATTTAGCATGGTAAGCATATAAGTTCAAAATTTCACAAACAGCTTGGAGCAGGAAAAGAAAGGAAAATATATTCAACTTGTATCTACTACAAAAAGTATGACTAGATTTCTTGTCACATTGTGGCTGTTGTGCCATCCCTGTCATGGCATCCTCATTGCATCATGGTTGTATGCACATGGTGCATCATTGATATCATGATCAGGTCAGGGCACTGGGTTGGTTATAACCTCCAGCCAGATGGTCTTGTTCCCTTATTGAGGTGGCAAATGTTGCAGCATTGACATGGTGCTGCTGTTATCTTCATCATGTGTGTCACACTGCATTGGCATCAACAGCGTGGCAGGAGAGACATCATTATCATTGTGTGTCACAATGTGCTGACTAGAGGTAGTGGTGGCAATGGTGTGGCATGGCTATTGTTGTTGCTGCACATGTCACAATGAGCCAACTGGAGGGTGGTGGTGGTGGCAATGGCATGGCATGGGTGTTATTGTCATTGTGCATGTCACAATGCATGACATCAATGTCATGGCATAGGGGGGCATGTCATTGGAATTGAACATGTTGCAACTTGCTGCAACACTGACTGAAGGGTGCCAGGTGTGAGTCCCAGTGAACTCTTGTTGTATTCTCTTATGACCATGTATGATCAGATGTAAACTGTTCATATTATTTATGATGAGAGCTAACCTTTTCATTTGCAACTGCCAACATAACATTACAATTTGTTGAGATTGATAGTAATTCGTTGTAATTGATAGCACAATTGCATATGTTTGACCTAAATGCATGCAGGATTGCACAGGCAATCATTGCATTACACATTGTAAGAACATGTTCATAACACTGTCCCTAAACGTTCACTGGCACTACTGCTAGTATGGCCCATGCAAGCTCTTCTCTGGTTGGCATTGATAATCAAAGTACATGGAGCTGTCGCAAATACTGCAATGGAGACACCTGCCTCTTATCTGAATGCACATTTTATTGACACTTAGCAGAGGCTGCAGAGGAAAAGTGACTCAAGATGATTTTGCTCAAGGAGATGACCTTGAATGGTGCTCAAGCTGTTCTTGCACATTGAAAATTGGAATTCCAAGCCCAACCTGATCCAAATGAAGCCATTCAAGCAGGCTTGAGTAGCAACATGGTATCCAGGAGCCTACACTGAGCTGAAATGGAACAAGCTCTCACTAAACAAACCTGTGAAATGCCTAATGCACAGAGTTGCATTGGCAAAAGGAAGTGTGCTTGACTTTGAGTACAGAATCAATTTGGTATGTTGCATCTAATTCCTTTGATAATTCCTCTCACTCCAGAATGTGGTTATGATAATCCAGAGGAGGTTCCAAGTCCTCCCTGCCCTCTCACTCCAGAAAATAATGGTGATAATCCTGAACAAGTTTCTCCTTGGCCTCTTACTCTGGAACACAATGGCAATGATTCCAAACATGTTCCTTTTCATCCAGTCACTTCAGAACATGATGGTGATAATCTCAAACAAGTTTCTTCTTGCCTTCTGATCCCAGAACATGATCACAATGATCTAGAATAAATTTCTCCTCACCCTCTCACTCCAGAACCTCAGCCTTGAAGAACCTCAGTCTTGAGTATACTGCATTGCCTATGATAGGAGACTACCACCAATTGATTTGGATGCACTTTTTCAGCTTGCTAGAATGCAAAAACTCAAACACAATCTAGAATTTCTTAGGGTCATTAGAAATGTGTTTTTGATAACCAATATGATTGCTAGATTGCAAAACCCCCCAGAGGTCCTGGTGAACATTGATAACCCTAGTAATCAACACAGCATATCTGTCTATCTTGCTTTAGAACATGCTTCGCAAAATGCATATAATCATATTATTCGACCAACTCAGCAAAACTTTCCAGGTGCTGACAGAATCATGGACACCCTTGCCTTTTGTGCAGCTGAGAACTTAATTACTGCATATATTGGAATTGAAGCCATCAAACATGACATGTGCCCCAATTCATGTATTGAATTCACTGGACCATTTCAAGAACTCAAAAACCACCCTGTTTGTGGTCTCTCTTGATGGAATCAAGCCCAACTCAGAGCTACCAATAATCGAGTCAAGATCCCAGCAAAAACATTTACAATGATACCTCTAGGCCCACAACTACAATCCCTCTATTGAAATCCTAATATGGCACAGCAAATGAAGTATCTGCATCTATGAACTCAACAGATTCTTGACAAAGTTGAATGTACTCAAAAGATATCTGTGATTGATAATATTGCAGTAGGCTTGGATTACCTAGATGGGGTTTTAGCAAGTGACATCAAAGAGGATGATATTGTCCTGTTGACCTCAATGGATGGAGCTCAGCCATATGAAGACAAGGACTCCGATTGTTGGCTGTATCTCTGGGTCATGTTTAATCTTCCACCAAATTCACATTACTGCAAGATTCACATCCTACTAGGTGGATTCATCCCAGGCCCAAACAAACCCAAGAATATGATTCCTTCCTGGTCATTGGTATGCACTATTTATTCATCCTTCAGAAAATTGGTTTGAAGATTTGGGACACATCATGCAATTAAACATTTTCATCCCATGTTTATCTACTTTTCACAACCACTGATGAACTGGAACTCATCTATTGGGACATTGCAGCAAAAATGGATGCTGACTTTATTGTGGTGTTAGAGGTCAACATAAAGATATGTGATCACACTATTACCCTGCACTCCTCTTGCCAAACAATTCATGCGAAACAACAAATCATTCAGATGTTAACTTGGCAACACTCCCACCTGCAGGCAACCCAGAATACTCAGCCAATTTCCTTGGGCTGATCTTGTCCACAAACCAGCATCGATTTGAAGCTTGTCATACAGAAACTGGAATTACCAAAGCCCCACTTATTCTTGGTCCTGCCCCATCTCAATCCCTCAGTGTCCCCTTATGGATGACAACCAATATTATGCACTTAGCTGGAAATATTTCAGATCTGTTAATTTCGCTTTGGCATGGCTTGATCACCTGCACCACCACTAAAAATATCACAACTTGGGAGTGGGCTGTTTTATGTGACAAAGCAATCTGAGAAGCCCATGGACACATGGTTGAAGAGGCTGGTCTATACATACCAGGATCCTTTGATGCAAAGCCATGAAATATCACTGAGCAAATCAACACAAACTACAAGACCTGGGAGTTCCATTTATATATGTTTGGACTTACACTGGGTTTACTCCAACACATCCTCCCAGTCCAATATTGGCAGAATCTTTGTAAGCTCATTCGAGGCTTTTAGCTTATGGCTCTCCACTTGAGCAAACACAATGAAGTCATGAAGGCTTGTGTTCTACTTGCTGCTTGGGAATGAGAATTCGAGGAACTTTACTATCAATGATGAAAAGATTGCTTGCACTTCATTTGACCTTGCATACATCAAGTTCTGCATCTTGCCCCTCAAACATTCAAAAAAGGCCCTGAAATTTGCACTGCACAGTGGACCATCAAGCAAACAATTGGAAACATCAAACAAGATATGTGACAACCTTCAAACTACCTTGCCAATTTCATGATGGAAGGTGTCTGACATGCACATGTAAATGCGCTACTCTCAGTGTTACCTGAACTCCTCAAGTCACCTTCCAAGTTTCCAACCCACTCGCTTGATCTTGCTGATGGTCATGTTTTCCTCCAAAAATGTGATAGAGAACCAGTTCTCGTATCTCATGGTACTGCACATGCCATAGCAACATATACTGGTCAGTTGTTTGATCCTACCCCAAAAATCAAACAGTGGAAACAGCTTTGTTTATCAAATGGTCAAATTGTTTGAAGCACATGGAGAATGTATTTGTTTCCATTGATGAGATTACACATTGCTTGTATGATGAAGGTATGGATCTCATTGCTTTATTTTATCATCTACTAATCATGCAATAGTATCTTCTAGTCAGACAGATTGTATATGAAGAAGTTCTATACTTTACAAGACTTGCAGTTCAAGATCATATCAAAACTACATGTTTAAAAATGTTGCACTCATTCAATCATTTACACCACCAGATGAAGACATTCGTTGCCTTTTCCATTCCACATTGTCAATCTGCAATACAAGTGAAGCAGTACTTGCCATCAATGTTTGTAATATTCTTGGTGTTGTTGCAATGATTCCAGTCAGGTTTCCGAATGAACAGATTCAAGCACAGGAAGATAAGCCGCTTCAATACTTTATCATGGAAAGACCTGGGCTTTTTCTTTCTAACTTTGGAATAGTAGATGAAGGGGACAATAGAGTTGATGATGACAACAATGATGCTCAGAATGTAGCCTAGAAATACAAAAAATAATCACATTGTCATTCAAACTATTATTGTACAAAAGGTTTTGAACAGTGAATCTGACTGATGTGATGGCAAGGTAAATGCTCTCTACTTCCAAACAGCTCCTGTGGATTTCTTGTATTTAGGCAGTTGCTTCTTGAGATTCTCCTGCACAAATTGAGGGACTTAGTCATATATATGCAAAGACTTGCCTCTGTTTTGAGTGCAACTTTAGGTGTCAAAAAATCGGATTCAGATTCTGTAAGACTGGCATCTGGTCCTAATAAAACTTTAATAAACATTCAATTTAAGAGCTTGAAAGACTTAGTACCAGGCTATTGAGCACATTTCTTTCATTTGTTTATTGGAAAGAGTGAGATGGCTAAGCCCAATTCCTCTTTATTGGCAGGATCTTTATTGGCAAGATCAGAAATGGTTCCAGCAACTATTTTGCTAGAATGAGCTGTTTGAACATAAGACAAGATAATTTCAATTGTCTAGTTGAGTATATGTGGCCTTTATTTTGCATAATGACAGCAAATAAAATCAAACATACCATTGGACCAGGGAATTCTGGGTTATGTATGAACATGAATGTGTCCTCAGGCCATTTAAGAGGCACAGCAATCTGGATGAAATTTTGAGTAGGTGGAATTATATGTGGCATGATGTCATTTCTGTCCAAGACCCCAAAGTAACCCCCAAACCAGGAACATCTGTGATTAGATCAGATCAATGCCTTGGGGATTCTCATCTTCTCCATCTTCTCCATCTCCTCTGTCTATTATACTATGTGTATTCTTTACTTGCCCTTATTTTCATTAATACCTTCATCTTCTTTATCAGAGTCAGGTTTTCCACAAGCACCTCCACCTGCCCAGCCAGTTGGCATGCCATCAGGCATGTTCCCATCACCAACTCCATTTATATCTGGCAATCTGCAAGCCAATCCATTTTATTCAGTTAGTATTAATTGTATGTCATGATATGGTATTGGATTTTTGAACTGATTCTTAGACATGCCACAATCTGCTGCTGTACACTGACTACATGCATAAGCTGCAGATTGCCCATAAATAGATCAAGTAGCTCAAGTTGGAAAACATCAAAATTGATACTGAGTGAGATATGCTCAGGTATATTGTTCCTGATATATGTAAGGGACTCCTTATTATTGGTCCAGCCTTATTAGATTGTCCAACCTGCGATTTTCATCCACACATCAAGTTTTGGACAATTAGAGACTACAAGGCCTGGTTAGGAAGACTGGTGAGCTTGTGTCATCCAAGAAGCTGACAAGTATCTATGCCTGTTTGAGAGGCATATGGATGGAGCTTACAAATCTGAAATGGGTGCCATAGACCTGGGGAGAACTAGACACTTCTAATTGGAAACTATTCCATTCCCATGTTGAACATGAACACCCTCTATTCAAGTGTGCTGAAGGTCATTGGAAACTCGAATGGTTGGCATGCTCCAGCTACCCTGCATGGCAAGCACATTACATTAACAAGGACAGGAGCTGGGTAAGCAAGGAAGTGAGAAAGCTAAAGAGAAAATGTAAGATTGAGGAAGGCTCGTTGCTGTCTTCCCAGAAGCAAAGAAGTAAGTATGGTGTTATCTTTAGTGAGCTGATACTACTTAGTTATTTTTATTAGATGAATCAACATCATCAATCATGATGGCAATAAGCTCTAGGCTATCTGATAAAGCCATTTCCATCTCTGCATCAAACCCGAACAGAACCTTCACAACTGTTTCATCTTCAGGTCTCTCTAGCAAAGCAACCCCATTGTCCATCTCAACACTAGCCTCTGAGTCTACCAATGTAGAAGTCGATTCAATGGACAAGGTTAACAATGCAATTAAATCAGAACCACTTAATAAGAAACAACCCATAACCTTTTAAGAGGATATTCACACCAAGACAGTAGTTGTTATGCCCCCAGTCAAACCTTTTAACCTGTTATATGATTTCTTCTCCTTGTATGTTGGTTATGATATCACCACTAAAGCATATTAGATGTGGTCTTGCAGATATTGCATCTGAACTGGATGTTGTCATCCTGAAGCCAGGTCCCTCTTCAAAGTCAGTTATCTCAAACCCTACATGTATAAATAACAGTAATAAACACCAAGTCTTTGGATCTGAAGGATCTGAAGGACCTGGTTGACCAAAAGAATCCAAGGATCCAAAGACCTATACAAAAGTTCCTGTGAAAGTTCTGAAATTCCCACACCTTTGGAACATTGGATCTTTTGAATAGAGAACTCGAGCAACTTGAGTTCTTCAATGGATCCAAAGATCCAAAGGTCTTTCCAAAAATTTCCACACCAGATCTGAAGTTCCCATGCCTTCAGATCTTTGAATTCACTTCATGTAATTTGTTCATTCACTTTTCTATTTCTTTTGATGTTACAGCATCCATTACTACATATGATGCTGTTCTTTCAGGTTTGTCACAGAATGATTTAATGCAAGTGTACCTCTGCCAATAGTAAATATACCTTTGCTCTGCTTGTAGGTACCTCAGTTGTTTTCACTCTCTTAAGCAGTGGCTGAGGTGTGTTTACTTTTACTTAGTTTCATTCCTAGCTAATATACTGTAGTACTAGGCAATCTCTGCCCTTGTCTAGATGAATACAGTCATTTTTGCCCTCTTAGGCAGCAGCTGAGTACTAGGCAATCTCTGCCCTTGTCTAGCCTTGTCCAGTTTCTGTCAATAAATGGTTAAGAGAATATGACACCAGTCACAAGCATGCCTAAAGCAAAGGCTACTTGATTAAAAAAGATCATAAAAATGCAACCAGGTCCTGTTCAAAATGGCAGGTAGGTAATTCATATCTCTATCATTTGAGTTAGTCATCAGGTCTTTTCCAAGAAATCTATGTGCCCATTGTTGGCTTAATCAGTCACATTCAGGTGGTGGAACAACTGGCAAATTCAAGATCTATTATGATGGTCTAACAAGGGAGTAACAAAAGGTAGATTGTTTCACTACAAAGCTCAGAGTTTTATGATATTTTTTTCAGGCATACAACAAAGAAGCTCAAGAATTAGTAAGTACCAATCAAAACATTGGATTTGAGCACATATCATCACATTTATATGTTAGATTGCCTGGAACACTTGGTAGTGAAACAAGGACATTTACAAGGGTACAATTTATTAACTCCATGCTGTTTGTTTCCAACCGGTCTTTGCTCTCACAACACACTATCCTACATGGCCTTGAAACACTCTCCACAACAAGCTTTTCCAACAAGTTTTTAATCTTGCAATGCTTTCTTCTTCCACCACTTTCTTTTTTTTTTTGACTGGTCTTTGCTGCAAGTCTTGCAAACCATTCTCCCACACAGCCTTGCAATATCCTCCACAACATGCTTTCCCAACTAGATTTTTTGACTAGCCTTTGCTCTTGCAATGCTTTCTTCTGCAACTTATCTTTTTCCGGCTAGTTTTTGCTTCAAGTCTCACAACACTCTCTCCTGCATGCTCTGGAAATACTGTTTCTTTTCCAACTGGTCTTTGCTCTTGCACTGCTCTCCCTGACATGCCTCTCTGACTCATTTCTTTTCTGATTGGCCTAGTCTTCACTTCCAGTCTCAGTCCTTTCTGCAAGTCTTGCCAAAGTCTTTACTATCACCACTTTAGTTTCTTCAAGTTGCCAGTGCTATTCTGTAACTAGTATGATATGGTGCAATTATTAAATTTTATCTGTTGTCAGATAAATTATGATCTGGTTTGACAAGAAATGGAAAAGATTAAACATTTATACCTGGTCAGATCAGACAAGATCAGATTATATTGATCAATACAAGAATACAGGGATAGACCGTATGCATGAATCAGACCACATATGAGATGCACATTGTTACACGAAGCATACGATGATTCCTTTCTTACTAATCCTGTCTTAAGGCGATGCTCACGAGGAGACCGACGTCCTAAGGCTTGACGTCCAAAAAAGAAAGGTCGAGAACAAGGACAAAGAATCAAGGTAAGACTCAACAGGAGATGAAGGACTAAGGGTTCGAGTTGAAGCTTGACAAAGAACTGAGGACTGAGGGCTCGAGATAACACTTGACTAAAGATGAGACAAGATTACACTTGTATTGCATAGATCAAGAATGCTCTACATATATGAGATGGCATACTATATATAGGGGGACACAATGCACACGGACCAAGAACAGAGAGGACTACAATGGAAACGGATGGAAGAACGAAGAAGGTCGTAGAACTATGCTTAGTCACAGACTAGCGAGGTAAAAAGAAGATGGATGACAAACGAGGATGAAACCGAAGTTGTCGTGGAAGGTCCCACGCCAAGAACAATAAGAACGATGACAAAGAAACAAGAGAATATGATGAGAAGGGGAGAAAATTGTAACACACATATCATTTGAGATCTGATCATAAAAGATTCTGCCCTGTAAGATAGCAGAGATGACCTGGACTGCTATTTAGTATAGAGCATACAGTGGCTCAAAAAACTGTCTGCATGTTTGCATGTTTTACATTAGTTATGACTAAATGCAGTGACCCCTAATCCTGGCCCTAAACTACAAGTGTATGGAATGAAGTATGTACACTTGGCCTTCTATTTGTCCAAGAATCAAGTGATTTGGATAAGAATTGATAGAATAGCAGCCATCTGAAAATGGCATGTTATGCAGACAGTTTTTTGACTTAAAGTTTTAATTATATATATTGACCCTGGCATGCTGTGATATTATTACATCCATCCATCAAGGGTTCTATTATGTAATGAGTATCATCCAACATATATAAACCCCACCACCCTTTGCTCATTTTCTCATCATCACCATGAAATCCAGTTCCATCTCTCAAAGACAAAACATCATCTCTCTTGCCTCTCGACCTATCTTTTAGGAAGATTACCTCACAGACTGGTCTAGGGAAGTCTACAGTATCCTAGGTTCTTCAGGAAATCCAACCAGAGAGGCCTAGGCTTCATGGTGGTTGCCCTTCCAAGCTCTCCTCCATCAACAAGTGAGCTATTGTTTAGCAAATCCTTACTGGCAAGGCCAAAAATGCTGTTCAAGCCACTCATTTCATCAACTCTATTGTTGATAGTCCTGTTTCTTCTCAGACAGTGAGGAATACCCTGAAAGAAGCCTCATTGAAGGCTGTGGTGAAGAAGAAAAAGCCATTGCTTTCTACTAGTTGCAAGAAGAAGAGGTTAGCCTTTGCTCTTAATTATCAGCATTGGACTGTAGAGGACTGGAAGAGTGTTATATGGTCAGATGAGACCAAACAGGATTGGGTCAGATGGAAGTATGTGTGGAAAAAGAAGGGTGAAGGGCTTATTTTCAGAGAGGTTAAAGGTACATTCAAGTTTGGAGGAGGTTCACTCATGGTTTGGGAATGTATAGGGTGGAATGGTGTTGGGGTCTTGAGTGAGGTTGAGGGAAGGATGGATGCTGAACAGTATGTGGCCATTTTGGAGGAAGGGTTGCTTCAAAGCATGGAGAAATCTGGAATTCCAGAAGATGACATTATCTTTCAACAAGATAATGATCCCAAGCATACCTCTAGAAGAGCCCAGAAATGGTTTGAAGAGC
>JBBPQO010000173.1:0-15175 GCA_038092535.1 Xerocomus subilludens | reverse complement strand
TGAATGGCCTCCTTGCCCTTCAAACAGCCCCCTCACATCCCAAATAGCCCTCTTATACCCCAAACAGCCTCAAATGGGCCCCTCACATCTCGAACAGCCTCAAACGGTCCTCTTGTGCCTGCCTCATGCTGAAACCACCTAATCCATCCCCAACATAAATGGTCATACCATTTGTGTTGGTTTTTCTTCTTTTTTTTCTTTTGCTGATTACCTTCATAGTGCCACTAGCACCATCCACACAACCTTGCACTCTCACTCAAATCGACTGGATGGTGACCTGTGCACCATCATGTTTCAGCCAACACCACCTCATGCTCTCATCCAAACAGGATGGACAGACACACATGCTCTCACCCTCAAACAGCTTGCTCAAATGCCAACACAAACAGTATGCCATTCATATTGGTTGTCTTTTTTCTTTTCTTTTCTTTTCTTTTTTCTTTTCTTTGCTGGTCATCCTCACTAAACCTGTGTGCTCCAACCACCACCCTCATGCCTCACCCAAACCAGATGGACAGACATGCATGCTCTCATACTCAATGACAGAAACTATACAAGGCTAGACAAGGGCAGAGATTGCCCAGTACTCAGCCACTGCCTAAGAGGGTGAAAATGACTGAGGTACCTACAAGCAGAGTGAAGGTATATATATTGTGGGCAGAGGTACACTCACATTAAATCATGCTGTGATGGACCTGAAAGAACAGTATTATATATAGTAATGGATGCCATAACATCAAAATAAATAGAAAAGTGAATGAACAAATTACATGAAGTGAATCCGAAGATTTGAAGGCATGGGAACTTTGGATCTGGCACAGGAATTTTCAGAAAGACCCTCGGATCTTCAGGTCCATTGAAGAACTCAAGTTGCTTGAGTTCTCCATTTAAAAGATCCAATGTTCCAAAGGTGTGGGAATTTCAGAACTTTCATGGGAACTTTTGTATAGGTTTTCAGATCCTCAGGTCCTTTTGGTCAACCGGGTCCTTCAGATCCTTTGGATTCAAAGACTTGGTGTTTATTACTGTCACTCCCACTCAAGTGTAACCATAGTCCCATAGCTTTAATAAACTTCCAGTGTTGATCTTTCACAAGTGGCTTTGTAAGTATGTCTGCCACCACATCTCCAGTTGGAACATAGTGGACGATTACCTCTCCTTTGCCAATCAAATCATTCTGGACAAAATGATATTTTCATTGAATATGTTTGGTTCATGCTCAAAACTGTGGATCCCAAGATAGGATGATCATGGCTTGATTGTTGCAGAACAATTGAGTTGGTCCCTTCTGTGAATGTCCAATTTCATCAAAGAAGGTCCATAGCCAAGCAAGGTGTTGTCCAGTGTTGCTAAGCCCAATATACTCTGATTCTGTGGTAGAGAGTGCAACCATACTTTGTTGTTTGCTAGACTAGGAGATAGGTCCACGATTACTCATAAATAGGAAACTGGAAGTGAATTGGGAATTGTTAGGATTCTGAGACCACCCTGCATCTGAGTATCCATAAAAGTCTAAGTCCATGGAGAGTTCTGTCCCATCAAATCTTAGTTCCATGTCCTTTGTGGCTTGGATATACCTGAGTACACATTTTTCAGCCTTCCAATGTGCCAGTTTGGATTTGGCACTGAAATGACTAAGTGTTCCAATGGTGTATGCAATATCCGGATGAGTTCTGAGCATGAGATACATTAGGGATCCGATGACAGTGAGATATGAGACCTTGCATCCTTTGATGACCTGTTCTGGAATGACCCGATTATTCTCTGAGTCCGTTACAGAAAGTTGGGAGTTATGTGCCATAGGAGTCCATACAGGCTTGCAAGTGGACATGCCAGTGCATTCCAAGACAGTGTGAGAATATTATGATTGAGACAATAATATCGTTCAGAGTTTTCAGTTCTGTTTGATCTCAATTCCAAGGATGTGTTTTGCCTCTCCAAGGTTCCACATCTTGAAACTTGCTGCAAGTTTGGTTTTGATGGAGTCCATAAATTTCCAACTAGAGGCAGCTAATAGTAGGTCGTCCACATAAACAAGAAAGCAGACTTGTTCATCCTTCCAGAAGACATAGAGGCATGTTTCTGCATCTAGGCAGATGAACCTGAGCTCTCCGAGCTTCCAGTCCAAAGTCTTGTTCTAGGTTTGTCCTGCCTGCTTTAGTCCATATAAGGAATGTCAGAGCTTCCAACAGTATCCAGGTTGGATGGAAACACCCTCTGGGGGTAGCATATATAGGTCCTCCTCCAGTTCTCCATTTAGATAGGCTGTTGAGACATCCATTTGATCTAATTCCAGGTCACGTTTTGCAGCCAAGGTGATCAAGGTGTGAACTGAGTCAAGATTTGCTACTGGGGCAAAGACTTCCTGATAATCCACACTTTCCTTTCAAGTTAAACCTCATGCCACTATCCAAGCCTTGTATCATTCCACATTTCCATATTGATCACATTTGATGCAAAAGACAGGCTTGGATGTAATTGGAGTGACACCTTCTGGAATGAGAACAGTCTCATACACATGGTTGAAGTTGAGGCTTTGAAGTTCTTCCTCCATTGCTGACTTCCATAGTTCCAAATCTGCTTTCAAATAGGCTTCCTTGAGTGATTTGGGAAGAGACTCATCAGAGTCGACTTTTGCAGACCCAGCAAATATAAAATCTTGCATGTCCTCTATTGATATGAAAAAGGCACCTGGAATGTCAAGCTCAACTTTCAGAGGTGCTGGTGGTTCTGGTGGTTCTGGTGGTTTCAGATGTTGTGCTCATTCACATTGGTTTTTCCACCTTTCAGCTTTCTCATCCAGTGTATGTTGATACTCCTTGTTCCTATTGCTGGTTGATGTTGTCTATCACTTTTATGTGTCATAGGAACCACAGGAGGAGCTAGAGCTTGGACTGGAATGTTAGGGGCCAATGGAATAACTGGGACTTGTGGAATGGCCAGAACTGCTGGAACTGCTGGAGCAGGTTCTGGAAAAACATCTAGGTGGAGTTGTTCAAGGCAATCTGCAAGCTCTTGGATCATAGGGCTAGCTGGTCATTCTAGGATATCTGTCTGAACCATGTCCCCATCTTCCACTGGTCTGGGACTGAGAGGATGTTGGTTGTTATTGTGGTTGTGGTTGTGTTCCAATTGACAAGAGTGCTCTGGAAGTAGACCCTTCCACTGTCCCTCAACAGTGGGGTCATTCCATGGAGTTGATTCAGTTCCCAGAATAGTTTTGGCTTCATTGATTGTAATGTGTTGGCTAGAGATGACAGTTCAACATTCAATGTCTAAGAGCTTGTATGCTTGTTGTCCATGTATGTACCCAATCATGACATATTTCTTTCCATGAGATTGAAACTTTCCCCCTCATTGTTCCTTTGGTGTGTAGGCATATGCCAGACATCCGAATGGTTGGAAGAAGGTGGGATTGACCTGTCAGTTGAAGAGAACTTGGTATGGGATCTTTCCATTTATTCCAGAGGCTGGACTCTGAGCAGTAACATAAGCAGTGGTGGATATTGCATCTGCCCAGAAGGATTTGGAAAGCTTGGATTCCTTGAGCATTGTGTTTGCAAAAGTGGACAAAGTTTGATTCATGTGTTCTGCTAACCCCATTTTGTTCTAGGATATATGGAGTAGATGTTTCATGAAGTGTGCCATATGTTTGGAGTTGATCTTGAAATGCCTTGTTTACATATTTGGTTCCTCCATCACTATGGATCCATTTGACATAGAGTTCCAGAAAGGCCTCCTGACCTACTTCTGTTTGGAAGACAGTTTAAATATCCTTTTTCCATTGGTTGTAAATCTGCAATGCTTCATTTTTGTGTTTCATAAAGTACACCCAAGGAAAACAAGTGGAGTCATCAATGATAACAATCCAGAACCTGTAGCCTTAACAGGATATAGGACCTCCAACATCTATATGAACCATTTCTAGTGGGTGAGTAGTACATGGTCCTTCCTGAAGTTCGAAAGGGAGCTTCTTCATCTTGCCAAGAACACATGCTTCACAAAATGTGGGAGTGCTGACAAGTGTGTCTATTCCTTGAAGTTGTCCAGATTTCACCATTTGTTGGATGCAGTTTGTGGAGATATGACCCATGTGCCAATGTAGAAGGTTTATGTCTATAGTAGCAAGTGCTGCCTCCCTTTGATTGTCTGGAGTCACTCTTGTATGGTTTTGTGGATAGCAACAAGTATGGTGTTCTGATGCATCCAAACATAACACATTTTGGAATTTGCTGGAAACATAGTGGAAACACCAGTGAAAGCAAGCTGGTTTAC
The DNA here is from genome assembly GCA_038092535.1 of Xerocomus subilludens. Classification (NCBI taxonomy): domain Eukaryota; kingdom Fungi; phylum Basidiomycota; class Agaricomycetes; order Boletales; family Boletaceae; genus Xerocomus; species Xerocomus subilludens. The sequence goes on along the minus strand of JBBPQO010000173.1, from coordinate 10,900 downwards.
CAAAATAAGGGAAATCTGGAACTCTGGAATTAGGAGGACATTGGCCAGGACTATCTCATGTTTGATTTCAGAGGTCTTGGAGATGAGTGCCACTGTGCTTATTCTTATGGCCATGGTATTGGAGTTATCTCCAAGGGTCACTGGACAAGGAGGGTGTAGTGGTTGGTATGTTTGGAACCAGGAATGGTGTGGAACAATATGTGATGATGCTCCAGAGTCAATGATCAAAGTGTTTCTTCTACTGTCCTCAGGTTGGGATGACAGATAAGCATGAGTGTGTTGCATTGCAGACTGAGATACATGCTCATTTTCTATATTTGCAGCTTCTGGAGGATCTGGGCTCTCTGCTGCATTTGCCTTATCTGTTCCCTTTTGCCATCTTTTGAAACTGCCCTTTCGGAGCTCCAAAACCCAAGATTGTAATTGTCTCAATCAGAGGTGTTGTGGCTTTTGGAAAGATGGTGCTCACACCAGACAGGAGCATTGGAGGGTTGAGTGGAAGACTTGGAGTTTCCAGGCTGGGAGACTTTCATTGCTGACTTGGGATGCCCAGAAGGATATAAATAGGAGTCCTCAATGGTGATGCATGTCTCAATGGAGTTGAAAGTGAGTTTTTTTTCTTCCATGGTGTTCACAACAGGGGATTTGAACATTTCCCATTCTGGAGTTTTGGGAAGGGAGTTGAGGAGATGAAAGGAGAGGACTTTGTCATCCACAGAGTATTTCATTCCAGCTAGGCAGGATTCAATGGTTCAAAGAGCAGAGATGTGTTCAGAGATAGGAGAGGTTCCATTTCATGTGCTGCTGAAGAGTTGTTGAAAGAGATAGAAGGCAAAGGAGATGTTTGGAGTCTCAGGGAGTTTCACAAGAGTGTCAAAGAGACTCTTGGAATTTGCCTCCTTATGTGTTTTCATCAGAAGGGCATCTGAGATCCATAGTTGGATGATTCTGTGGGTCTTCTCATTGTGCTCATGCCAAGCATGGACATCAGCAGCAGTAACCAGGGTTGACAAGACAGGCATTATGTCAGTCCCTGTGACCACACCAAAAACTTTTTTGGCACAAAGTTTTGCCAAGGTTCATACCTTCCATATTTTGTAATTATTGGGTCTGGTGAGAATTTCATCTGTGGAGACCTTGTCTAAGGGAGATATGGTGCAAATGGAGTGGGTGAGTTCAGATGAACTGGAAGTGAGTTCTGAAAAGAACTATTGTGCACTGAGGGAAGTGCAAGATGAAGTTGAGCCATTTACTGAGTGTCACTGCTAGTTTGTGCCAATGGGGCTCATAACCTGACAGAAACTAGACAGAAGGCAGGGATTGCCCAGTATTCAGCTGCTGCCTAAAAGGGTGAAAACAACTATATTCACCTAGACAAAAGGCAGGGATTGCCCAGTACTACAGTACATTAGTGAGGAATAAAACTAAGTAAAAGTAAACTCACCTCAGGTGCTGCCTAAGAGGGTGAAAATGATTGAGGTACCTGTAAGAGAAGTGAAGGTATATATACTATGGGCAAAGGTACACTTGCATCAAATCATGCTGTACAAACCTGAAAGAAGGACATTATTTGTAATAATAGATGCCATAATGTCAAAAGAAAGAGAAAAGTTGAAGTGAACAAATCATGTGAAGTGGATCTGAAGTTCTGAGGGCATGGGAACTTCAGGATGGCATGGAAATTTCCACAAAGGTCTTCAGATTTTTGGATCCTTCAGATCCCTCAAGTCATGTGATTTCCTGTGTGAAAAGTATCTAAAACAATCCAATGTTTCCAAAGACATGGGAATTTTGGATCAGTGCAGGAGTTTTCAGAAACACCTTTGGACCCTTGGGTCATTCAAGTCCTTTGAATCCAAAGACTTGTGTATGATTACTGTCAATAGTAGGGGTATCAGATTACTATACCTTGCTACAGGCAAACATATCTTGTAATAGGAATATAAACTCCTTTGAGCATGTGCAATCTGTTTGTTAGTTTGCAGTATATGTGAATATATTCCAAGGACCCTCATGCTTGCACTTCCTGACCAAAAAAGAAACCATTGTGCAAATTTATCAAAATATATTGGTTGCCAATGGCTATCAGAATAACATATCCCCTCTATAGTGAACATATCTTATATCTGCAAATAAGCTTGGCACAGCAATGGTAAACAAGAAGTTAGTTGGCAAGTTGCACAATAGAATACTAGCAAGTCTAACTCTGGCACTTACTGGCAAGCTAACTGGTAATGTCTATATCTTATTCAAATGATCAGATCAAATGTCCTTTATGGTAATAGAATTATGTGACAAAGAAGTAAGTCAACATAGACTCATGTAGAATATATTAAAGGACAGCTCAACAGACACTTGCAGAATCTCAATTACCATCTAAATCTCTTCTTTACTGCCTGAGAATGCATTGCTCTCTTCATCATCACTTACTTGGCTGTCACTCTTAGACATAGCCTCTTCTTCAAGATCAGCATCCTCATTCTCATTCTCATTCTCATCCTTATGGTCTACCAGATCTCTGTCAGCTTCCTCTATTGCCACATCATCATCATCATCTTTTGTAGTGTCTGTAGGTCCAACCATAAGTGCTGGGATGCAACCTCCTATATCTATGGCAAGGTGCCCAACATCTATCCCAGCAAACTGGGCAAACATGTCACAGTCTGCAAATCTTCTTTTGTTAGTTCAGTTGAGTTACAATGAATGTGGGTACTCACATGTTTACATAGAACACAGCCTAGTCAGGACATGATGGGCTGAGAGGATGGGGGCAGGCAAGGAGTGTGCAGATTATATATCATGGCAGATGATGGAAACCAAAGATAAGAGATATGACAAGTGATGCCATGTTATGGCACAGCTTTGTAATTAAGACACATAATGCTGCTGTGGGTGTCACAGGCATTAGGGCATATCTGGAAGAGGCTAAAGAATTCTGACATGGAGATGCCACATAGCTTGCATGGTGCTGAAGGCTGTTGTGCATGGAAATCTGTGATAGTGTCCACAGCATGCATGAGATTTGCTTCAGGTTCCCATGTCTGATCAGACTCATCATCCCATCCTTGCCAATGCACCAAATATTCCAACTTCTGTTGGTTCATCCAGGATGTGGCAATCCATTCAACCTCATACTCCTCATAGCCTTCATCAGAGACTTGAATAGCATCAGGCCTGAGTGGCTTTGACCCATCAAGGTGTCCCAATTTTTTACCTAAGACATGTTAACCATTGGTTGAATGCATACTGCCCTCAGCAAGTGGAGCTTGACAGCATTCAGCATGACCCATTTGATGGCATAGGATCCAATCCATTTCTGTGTCAGCTTCTTGGCCATATATGGCAATTAGAGATGTTTGGTAGATAGCCAGACCTTGTTGCCTACTGCATACTCAGGGGCTTTTGAATGCTTGTGATCAGCCAAAGTGACCATTCATCCTTGCATTTCCTCCAGAGCCTGCTCCACCTTACTATGTGCCTTTCTCAACTCCTTTCCATATGAGCCTGCCATAGACTTGGCATTCCCTTCAAACCTGAGATAAGGATGGTAATTACATGTGATGGTGAAGGACATGGTACTGGTTGAAGTCATAAAAGCATTATTGTGCTGGAATTGCATGATCTTCAACCAATTGACCCAGTCTTCTTGCCACTTCACCACATAAGTGCATTTCACCACATGAGCACATAAATACTGTTTGAGTTCCTGGTTAAGACACTCCATCTGCCCATTCATTTGAGGGTGATAAGCTATGGAGAGGTGCTGTGAAATGCCCAGCAGTTGACAAAGCTTGGTGGCGAAGTCTGAGATGAACTGAGGACCCCTATCCAATACTAGTGAATGTGGAATTCCATGAATGCATCAAACATTATCCAAGAAGGATTTAGCAAAATCTTTTGATGAAACCATCTTGTCACAAGGAATGAAAATAACCTTCTTTAAAAAGTGATCCATGACAATGCAAATAGAATCAGATCCTTTTGACAATGAAAAACTGGAAATGAAATCAACCAATAGATCTTCCCAAGGATGCTTAGGTGCAGAAAGAGGAAGAAGCTTGCCTGCCAGTGCCTTTTGCTTACCCTTCATGAGGGTGCACACATGGCAGTGTTCTATGTAGAGTTTGGCATTGCATGTAACACCTGACCAAGAGAAGTATTGAGAAAGAAGGTGAATGGTATAGGCTTAACCCATGTGACCTACAAGAAAAGAATTATGACAGGTATTCAGTAGTCCAGTTTGCAATGATGCAGGAATGAAAATCTTTCCCCATTCATTATGAAACATTTGTTTATCCTTGTCATAGTCATATCCTAAGACCTTTTTGTTCTGCATCTTCTCTGATTCATCTTGGAGAGCTTTGTAGAATATTGATAACAGGACACATTCTTTCACAAACACTGTTTCAGGGAGCAATGTGATGTTAGTATTATAATCCTAGACAGTGTCACCATGGTCTGGTCACCTTGATAGAGCATCTGCTTGTCCATTGGAAGACCTAGGCTTGTAGCTCATGACATAATTGAATTCTTGCAATAGCACATGCCACCTAGCTTGCCACTGCAAAAGCATTTGTGGCTTCTTCTAGTATTCAAGATTCTTGTGATCTGTCCAAACTTCAAAAGATGGTTGTCCTAGAAGATAGTGTCTCCACTCAGTTAGTGCATGAATCACTGCCAGAGGTTCTTTATCATAAATAGGGTAGTTGTGCTCATGCACATTGAACAAGTGAGAAATGAAAGCACAGGATTGCCATACATTGTCATCACCTCTGATAGACAAAACTCCACCAGTTGCAATGTCACTGGCATCAGTCTTGACACACATCTCCTTATTTTGATCAGGATATGCCAGTAGTGTGAGAGGAAGATTGCCTTTGCTCTCTCTTGTATGAAAAAGGACTCTGCTCTTGGATGGGCATCCTCCTATACTGATGATGTCCTTGCTAAATCAAGCTTCAGAACCTATGATGTCTTCATCAAGGAACTGAAGAAGACATTCTTAACCACCAATATCAAGGATAAAGCTCTTGCAACTCTTCAATCTCTTGCTCAACAAGGCACCAACATTCTTGTCTATGTCAATTAGTTTAAGGTCACTGCTCATCAAAGTGGAATCACTGATCAGGTGGTTCTCATCTGTCTCTTCTCCAAAAGATCAAACCCTTCTCTGATGCAAGAATTTACTCCATGGATACTGTCCCCACCACTATTGAAGAATGGTATACTAAAGCTGAGAACTTCCAATCTCAGTGGACCCATTCCAAACAGATCACCTCTTGTTACCAGCCATCAACTAAGAAAAACTCAACCAAGCCCTCTCGACTGTATATTCCTCTGGCTGAAAAGTCTAAAGATCCTAATTCCATGGATGTTGATTCCATCTGGGTCTCTAAATTAACCCCAGAGTAATGAAAATGGTGCTTTGAGAACAAGCTTTGTTTCAGATGCCAGAAAGGAGGACATCATAGTAGTAACTGCCCTACCTTCTCCACCACCTCTGACACCTCCTCTTTGAAACCTTCCAAAGTTCAATGTGTCAAGAAGAAGAATGATCTCCCTTCCCTTCAAGAGATAAATAATAATAATAATGAACCTGCAGGAGTCACTCAGGTCTCCTTCTCCTTCAACCATCAGGGTTTTTAAATGAGGCACTTTGTTCAACACAAAGCTCTCCTTCTCTTGTAATGTGTGCACCTGTAATTGTATCTGCAGCCTTTAAGGCAATGAAAATCCCAGTGCAATTAATCTCCCCTTCACACACTCTCCAAGTCATTGACACTCATGTTCTCATTGACAGTGGTGCAGATATCTCTTGCATTGGTTGGCAATTTGTTTAACACCATCTCCCTACCAAAAAGCTTGATGTTCCTATCAAGGTTTGTAACATAGACCAAATTGCCAACAAAAATGGAGAAATCTGTTTTACCTGTACCCTCTTTACCAATATTGAAGGGATCTCTCAGAAACATATATTTCATGTCATGTCCTATTGAAGGGAGAATGTTATCCTCAGACTACCTTGGCTCCAAACTACCAACCTGACAATTGATTGTACCTGTCAAATTATATTAATCTTGGGGTCTTGCAATCAATCAAAGAATCTCTATACTGTGCACTCCAAAGACATCAAACAACACCACTCCTTCTATTCCAAATTCTCCCAGAAACGGAAACAACTTCAACATGTCAATATTTACACCACTGTGGATGAAAAACTCTATGGCTACATGGGAGCTAGGACTGAGGAGAAGTGTATCTCTGCCACTCAAGAGAACAGGCTGGCATTTAGAATAACTTGAGAAGACTGCAAGCCCTTCCTTCCAAATTCACCAGCCATATGAAAGCTGACTACTTCAACCGAGCTCACCATGGCTGCAAAAGCAGCCAAACCCAAATCCACTCTCCTCCCAGAGTTTGCTAATTATGCCTCAGTATTTTCCAAAGAAGCTATGGACCACATTCCTCCTTCTTTTCCTTATGACCATATGATAAATTTTGGTGATTCCTTGTCTTTGAAAATTGGCAAACTCTATCCATTATCACCAGAAGAATGAAAAGCCATGGAAGAACTTCTTGATGAAAATCTCACCTCTGAAAAAACCCACCCATTGAAATCTCCTCAAGCATCTCCTTTCTTCTAGAAAAAAAGGATGGCAAGCTTCATCCATGCAAATATTATTGTTATCTCAATGAACATACTGTTCAAGACACCTACCCCCTTCCTCTCATCTCCAATCTTATCAATAAGATAAAGGATGCCAAACATTATACCAAGGTGGATGTCCAATGGAGATACAACAATATTTGCATCAAAGATGGCCATTAGTAAAAGGCTGCCTTCCCTATGAATAAAGGTCTTTTTGAACTGACTGTCATGTTCTTTGGACTATGCAACTTCCCTGCTACCTTTCAACAAGTCATGTATGACTCCTTCTGTGACATGATCACAGAAGGTTGGCTCATAATCTACATGGATGACCTCCTCATCTTTTCTCCTGATGAACAAACCCATGGTGAACAAATCCACCATGTCCTCCAATAGATGACTGAGTTGAATCTTCACCTGAAACTAGAAAAATGTCAATTCAACATCCCTGAGGTAGAATACCTTGGCATGATCATTAAATCTGGTCAGGTTGTGCAATGGACCCAGTGAAACTTGATGGCATTGCTAGTTGGCCAACTCCAACCAAACCTTTCAATGTTCATTCCTTCTTGGGTTTTGCCAACTTCTATTGTTGTTTTATCCCAGATTATTCTACCATTGCCCACCCCCTCCTCAATCTTACTGAGAAGCCATGTCAATGGGACTGGACTCCCACTCTTTTGATGCATTGAAAGTGTTATACCTCTCTTGACCAATCCTCTTTCTCCCTGATACTTCTCAATCTTTTGCCATTGCCACCAATGCATCCAAGTTTGCATCAGGTGCTACCCTTTTTCAAACAGATGTCAACAGCAATTGGCATCCATGCTTCTACCTTTCATAGTCCTTTATCCAAGCAGAACAAAAATACAATATATATGACCATGAACTCCTTGCAGTTATCTGTGTTCTTGAAGCTTAGCAACACTACCTCCAAGGTTCCCTATTTCCTATTCATGTTTTCACTGATCATAAAAACCTCACTTGTTTTTTACAAGCTCAGAACCTTAACCATCATTAAGCTCATTGGCTTCTTGATCTTGCAGATTTTGATCTTAAAATTGTTCATGTTCCTGGATCCCTCCTTCAGAGACCCAACACCCTTTTCTGTCATTCAGATCTCCACCCAGGATCCTTGGATAATAGTAATATTGTCCTCCTTCCTGACTCTCTTTTTGTTCACCTCATTAATACAAAACTTTGAATGTATTTCCTCCATATTGTCTGGCAACCCCCTCATGCTTTAACATCTTCAGACAACCTCTGAACTGGACATCCCTGCTGCCACCTGTTATGATTCATGGCTACACATGATATACCCCTATCTTTTCCTTGATGATATCATCCCTCTCTGTCATCTTTTAATCCTAGCAAGGGGGTAGATACCTCTACTGCTCTCCCTGTCATTCTTATCATCCATTGTTGTTCTCGTCCTTCCTCATTGTCCTCATCCTTCCTTGTCATCCTTGTTTTCCCTCATTGTCCTTGTCTTCCTCCATTGTCAATCGTTATCTTATCTATCTTGATCACCCTTATTAGGACATCTCCTCATGTCCCCCTTGTCTTTCTCTCCTTGGGATTTACCTGGGATTCCCCTGGGACTTGCCACACCTTGTGGTCATCTAGATCTTCCTCTCTTGTATGATCTTCCATTTCCTTTCTTATATTAACTTCCTTTGTTCCTATACTAATTTGATCCATCAGACCCTTTATATGAGGCTTATCTTCTTTATTATCTCTCTTATTTCTTGTCATCTTGCTGACTCCTTATTCTCTAACATTCTCTGACGTTCATCATATCTTTCTTATCTCTTGTCATCTTATTTACTCAGCATTCTCTGATGTTCTTCTTCATTCTATTTGCCTCTCCTGAACTCTTCGTCTTTATATATATATCCTATGATACTCTCTAGTATTTCCTCATGCTTGACTTACCTGCATATCACCTGGATGCTCATCCTTTGACCTCTTTGTCTTAATATCAATATACTTCCTGTTGATTCCAAGGACCTCAGTTAAGCCTATGCCATGCTTTGAATGGTATCTTGTCCAAATTCCTCAGAACCCATGAGATCTAGGCCCAGCAGGTCTATCTTTGGCCTTACCCAAGGTCGAAGTGTAACACTACCTCTGTGATTGGCAGGTTACTGAAGGTGTTCTTACTTACAAAGGTTGTATTTATGTTCCACCAGATGAATTGCTTTATCATTCTATCATATCTCATTGTCATGATTATGAGCTTTATGGAGGTCACCCTGGTTATCTTAAAACCTGCCAGCTAGTTGCTGCTGAATTCTAGTGGCCTGGTCTTACTCAATATGTTTGACAATTTGTCAAAGTTGTGCTACCTGTCAGCAAAACAAGTCTAATACCCATCCTATCATTCCCCCCCTCACTCCGATTCATTCCACTGCCACCCATCCCTTCCAACAGATATCTTGCAATCTCATCAACCTCCCCTCTTTCTTCAATACTTCCTTTGATTCTTTATTGGTTATGGTTGACCATGGGCTTACAAAGGGGGTGATTCTGTGTCCCACCAAGAAAACCATTACTGCACAGGTGATTGCTGTCCTCTTTTTCCATAAAGTCTACCTTTTCTTTGGTCTTCACAATAAAATTATCTCAGATTGTGGTCCACAATTCACCTCCTCCTTTGCCAAAGAACTTGGGAAACTTCTCAATTACAACCTCTCCCTCTTCACTACCTACCACCCTCAAACTGATGGGGAACTAGAATGTATAAACCAAGAAGTGGAGACTTATTTTCATATTTTTTGTGGCACCAACCCTGGTTCCTGGGCAGATAAGATTTCACATGCCAAATTCACTCATAACCACCATCCTCACTCTGCCACCAGTCAATCCCCATTCTACCTTATAATGGGTTATGAACCTTGTACTCTACCCTCTGTTCTTCCTTCTTTCTTCCTCCCCACCATAAAAGAACATTTAAAAACCCTTACCATAGCAAGAGATGAAGCTCTGGCCTCCCACAAACTTGCTTGACAATTCATGACATCAAATAATCAATGAACCTTCTCCTCATTCACCAAAGGAGATAAATTCTGGCTTGAAGCAAAGAACCTTCACCATTCAATCACCAACCCAAAATTTGCACCTAAATAGAAAGGCCCATTCTCTATCATCAAAGTCTTATCTCCACTCACATATCAACTCCATTTGCCAAAAACATGGAAGATCCACCCTATTTTTCATGCTTCTTTGTTACTGCCTTAGTGTGAAAACTCTGTTCATGGTAAAAACTTCTCTGCACCACCCCCTGACCTTATTGCTGGCAAAGAAGAATTTAAAATCAAAAATATTATCCATCATTGTGGAGCTCTGTCTTCCTGGTCTGATGGAAGGAATATACTATGGAAGATGACACATGGATTCCTGAGTAGGATCTTAAAAATGCAAAGTCCATTTTATTGGACTATAAAAACCTTCACCCTTCTGTTTTCTTTCTTTTGTCTTGTCTCCCATCTTCAACTTGTTTTTACTATGGCAATCAACCTTATCCCCCATTCCATCATCTTTACTTCTTCCCCTTCTACTCCTTCTTCCCCTTCCATTGAGGTTGAAAGACCTTCTTTAGTTGCTTGAGAATGCTCCTACTTTCCTGCTCCTTTATAGGTTTCTCCTTCTCACACTCCATCATTGACTCCTCCCCCACAGTGAAGCCCTTCTATCTTATCTGTCAATATCCCTCAATATGCTCATACCCTTCATGACAACTTTCCTGATGCTGCCACCCTGAACATTATTGCCCTCCCTATTGGGAGCCATTTAGATATGGGGTCCCCTTTTGGGGCCCTTTATCAAGCCCACCTTCAGAACAAATGACTAGGAAATATGATTTCCCTCATGGCCTCTAAAGCAAATTTTGGTTGTTGTCTCTATTTCATTCAACAAGTCTACTTGGAGATCCAGGGCAACCTGGACACTTCCCTCTTTTAGCTTGGAATATCAGACTTCCTTGTCAACTTAGACAGATATCTTAGAGATCTCCATCATATGATCATTCTCAAACCTTCCTCTCCCTTCAACATTTCTGCATCTTCTTCCCCACTTTCTCCCAAAGAGGACTTGGCTGTCATTTAAGCCAAGTTAAGTCCATACTCAAGGAATAATCTATGGTAAATTCCACAATGGCCCAATTTTCCCAGACCACCCTTGCTTTCCTGAAGCTTGCTTCAAATGTAGTTATCTCAGCCATTGAAGGATATACTGTCCTTATTATGAGTG
>JBBPQO010000172.1:0-15190 GCA_038092535.1 Xerocomus subilludens | reverse complement strand
AACGGCTCGAAACTCGACTGCTAGCTGAAGACCGAGCAGGTGGGGATGGTAGTGTCAACATCGTGTCAGCAGACCGAACAACAGGATCACCTACCCACTGAGAGCATGAGATGGATATGGCACCATCAGCGTCATTTCAGTCAGTCGAACCGTAAGATCACGCACCAACTGAAAGCGGGACATGGGGGGGACTCCATTAGCATGGGGTCAGCAGGCTGAACGACGAGATTACGCACTTCCTGAGAGCATTATATGGGAATAGCCCGGTCAGTGTGTTTCAGCTGGCTGAACAACCCCACGCACTCTCTGAGAGTGGGACGTGGGGATCGCACCGTCAGCGTTGTGCCAGGAGGCCAAGCGACAAGATCACATATTTCCTGAGAGCAGTACGTGGTGATGGCTCCGTCAAGGTCGTATCAGCAGGCCGAACGACGAGATCACGCACATGGTGGGAGCAGGACGTGGGGATGGCTCTGTGGAAAACTATAGTGGTAGACACTAGTATTAGTAGACTAGTTACATACCTGTAGAAAACTATAGTGGTAGACACTAAGAAAAACTACAGTACAAAGCACCCAAAATAGGGCTTGCTGATGTAATCTACTAAGCGTCGAGTCCATACAAGTTGGCTCGACTTCAACAGCACACCCCCTCAAGGAGTGTGGACGAGAACCAAAGGAATGTAGGTAGAATCAAAATATAATACCTTTCTATGTATTCCAATGAATAGCTCGATGAACTATGTCCGTAGTCCGTAGACGATGCGTCCGTGTGCGTTGCGTGAGCTGTGTCGCGCGTGGTTTCCAAATATGGTAAGTCGCGGCTCTAGGTGCGCGCGATCTTGAATGCTCGATCGTTGCAGCCTTGCACACGTCCATCGTGCTGCTAGGATACTCCCCCAGCATCTGGACTCCATATACGACGCGTTCGATCGCTCTGATTTGGCCGTGACGTGGCTGTCTGACTTGGTAAGTCGACTCGCTCTACTGACCGTTTTAGGCGCGATCTTGAGCTTGCCTCTTCGACGCGGCGGGTTGACGAGCCTGGTAGGTCGTTTAGGACGCTTCCAGGATGGTGTGGATGGCTCAGGTACATTGCTTGAGTTGCGCTCGTACCGTTCGTGCTGACTTGCTTGGTACTTAGCCAGCGATCGCGTTTCGAGTCCTTTTGACTCGCAGCGTGCGTCGTTTGTTGTGCCATCCGTTCTGCACTCTTTCCCTTCGATGTGGATGCCATTCCCATCGTTCCGACACGATCCGTCGTCCTCAACGTCTCCCGGCTCGACCTGGTCACCAGTATGGCCTCCTAGTGCCATATCTTGACATAGGGCGTTCGTCTCTTCGACGTGCGCGCTTCCGTCGCTCTCTGGACGTTTTGGATGGCGGGGGGACCTGTCTGGTACGTCCGCTTTGCGTCCTGGCTTGTGCAGCTCGCCTGGAGCTCCTATGGGTGAGTCTCCTCGACCTCTTTGCTCCACGCGTTCTCTGACGTGTTCTGACGTGTTCCCCGATCCCTTGGGCCTGTTCCTATGGTCCTCGTCGCGGTTAGGTGCTCCTGACGCCTGTACTTCGACATCCGGTGCGGTCTGCTCGTCTCGAGCCGTCTCGGGTGGGTGCCATTTGGTTGACCGTTCTGGTCATTTGCTGACGCGTTCCGACGTGTTTGACGAATCGTTTGGGTCATACCTAGCGCCCTTGTGACGTCCAGATGCCGCTTTCACGTCCGCTTCAAATACGGCGCCCACGTCTTTGAGACTCGCAGGCATCCGCCTCCCCCCTTCGAGCTCGAAGCTCTGGGGGCCGTTCAATCGCTTGGCGGGCTTGTCAGGCGGTTTGAGTGGTGCTGGTAGACGTGGTGAGACTTCAGGTAGGTCGTCTTCGTCTGTTGAGGTAAGCTGACAGCCTTCGTCGACTAGGATTGTCGATCGCTTGTGCGTGGTGGTCGCACTTCGTCTCGCCTCCTCGATCGACACGCGTCGACGCGTACTTGCGTTCTTGCGCATCTCACCGACCTCCTCGTCGACACCTGCGTCTGTGCATTCGCGCACGACGCTTCCATTCGACTCCATTGCCATCTCTTCGACATCCGGCTTGACCCACTTCGTGCCCTCACCCTCTCTCGCGCGTTCCATTGCGTCGTCGGGGGGCTCTGTGGCTGCGTCTGGATGACGCTCGTCGTCACCCGTCGCATCCCCAGGGTCTTTCGATGGTTCTGGATCGCTGGCTTCGACCGCTCGACTTATCGTCTTGCTGGTCGGCGGTGCCGCGTGGGCTACATGCCCTCCCGGGTCGTGTACGGTGCTTTTTGGGCTGTGTACCATGCCGTCTGATGGCTGGACTGCGTCAGCGTCGTCGGTCGTCGTCTGACCAACTCGCTCTCCCGCGAGCGACGTGCTGACGTTGTTGGGTGCATCTGTGGATAGGTCCTGCGACACGCTCGACGCGTTCGCGGTGACCTTCGTCGTTTCGACCTTCCCTTTGACCTCCCCAGCTCCTTCGCCTGTCCCCTCTCCGAGCGGCTCGTCTGGTGGGTCTGGCGACCTGTCTGCTGGCACTGATGGCTCAGCGCGCGTCGCGTTTGGGTTCGTCGTGTCGGCGGTCTTGGCGTCGACCTGCTGACCTGCCGTCTCAGGTGCTAGCTGACCATTTGCGTCTGGGGATGCGCTCGTCTTGAACCCTGCGCCAGTCTCGTCCGTGGACGTTGCCGTTCGACTGGATCTGTCATCGATGTGCTCGTGCACTCGATGTTCGTCGCTGGCCGTTTGAGTTCTCTCATCGACCTCTCCAACTTCGACATCCCGCAGCGCCTCCTTGTGGCTCTTTGCCACTCCATGGACTTCTTCACCATCGTCTTGTGGTGTCAACGTCGGCTGTTTGGGTTTTGCATCATGTTGTTGGGATTTGTGCGACTTGTTCTGCGGTTGCGCAGCCACGCGCGCAGTTTCGTAGGGTACGGGTTTCGAGTTTGTTGTAGTCGTCGTAGCTTTGCCAAACATAGCTTCGACTTTCGAGATCATCTCGTAGGCAGTTGGGAGGTTTATGACTCGAAAGATGACTGGATTGGAGTCTGGAATGCCAGAAGTGACGATGTATCTGGCCAGTGCATTAAGCTGCGGGTTGGGGTCTGTTACCGTGCCGTCGAGGTATTGGCACAGTCCATTCTCGGCGATTACTTCGTCAACTATCCCGCGCCAATTTATCCAGTTTCCGCCAAGTGATTCGAGTGCGGGAATTCCGAATGACTCCATCTTCGAATTCTGGTTTGAGTGAGTGATCCACTGAGGCTTTCAGAGTTTCTGCACTAGGCAGGGCTCATAACCTGTAGAAAACTAGAGTGGTAGACACTGGATATTAGTTGACTAGTTACATACCTGTAGAAAACTATAGTGGTAGACACTAAAGAAAAACTACAGTACAAAGCACCCAGCACCCAGAATAGGGCTTGCTGATGTAATCTACTAAGCGTCCGAGAGTCCATGCGAGTTGGCTCGACTTTCTGTCAACAACAGGTTTGTGCAAATGGACATACCCTGTAGCTAGTTTGCGCTAATATTGCTTTTTAAAGATAACCCTCTTGAATGTGCTTGCAGAGCGCATGGAAGTAGGAGTTATTTCAGGGACTCGTCTCGTGAATGGTCATCCTTTGCCACCCCGATTTCCAATCTCAGACGTGAGTTGGGTTATTGCCAACAAACAGACGCTCACCTTGCGACGATGACGGTTAGGGAAGCGCTGCTATTCTCGGCGAAGCTGAGGCAACCATCCAGCTGATGGCTGAGAAGGAGGCCTAGTAAGCATCCTTTTGGTCTTTAACTTTTCCAACGTCAATATCACGGCTTCCTTGCAGCGTCGACAGGTGCCTGAAGATGTGTGGCCCGAACGGTTATAAAGATGCCGTCGTTGGTTCACTTGGCGTTGAAATGAAGAAGAGAACAACTATGAACCAACTTCCGGATTAGATTCGCAGAGCACGTGGGCGATCGTCTCGTTTATACGGGATCTGCCAGATAGTAGGCAAGCAATTCTTTGCATATACGTCCTTTTTCTTGTTGGCATGCACAACGCTGATGAAATTTCCACTCCAGAATTCATCAGGTCGGCGGTCATGGTCCTTGGATGCCCATGCATGCTAATGTGAGGTGGTACAGCCCTCCGCCGAGCTTTTCCAGGCCTTTGATCGACCGCTCTACTGCGAATGGGTGGCAAGACTGTCTATTTGGGTGATATCGGACCCAGCGCTACGACCCTCATCCACTATTTCGAACGGAATCGGTCGCGTCAATGCAAGGCCGGCGAAACCCGTACATTTTGTTTGTTTTGATAGACACTTGGGGAATCAGTACTACATCTGAATGTCTTGAATAGGACCGAGTCCATCCTCGACGTCATCGGCGCTGGGGCAACAGCGACCAGCGAAGCAGATTGGCACGAGATCTGGACCAAGTCCCCCGAGTCGACGTACATTAATAACGAAATTGATATGATTGTCGCTGAAGGGCAGCGCACACCCCCTGTGTCTACAGCCATCGGTACTACCGGGTTTGCAAAGCCTTGAGTCTATCAAGTGTGGGAACTGCTCATGCGCAATCTCGTACATTATTGGAGAAGCCCGACTTATGTGATGGCAAAGATGATGCTGAATACTGTTGGCGGTCTCTTCATCGGTTTCACCTTTTTCAAGCGCAACGACTCTCTGGAGGGCATGCAGAACAAACACTTTGTAAGTTTCGACCCTCGCGTCGTTATCTTGATACTTACGCTGATACCCTTCTTCTAAGCGATGTTCATGGCGTTGATTCTGAGCGTCCCACTCGCGAATTAACTGCAAGTCGTGTTTCTGGATATTCGTCAAGTGTATGAGATCCGTGAACATTCTAGCAGAATAGATTCGTGGCCAGCGCTCGTCACGTCTCAGCTCGTCACGGAACTCCCTTGGGACCTCTTGGGATCAACGCTCTTCTTCATATGCTGGTACTGGACAATTGGTTTCCCGACGGATAAGGGCGGATACACCAACCTGCTTCTTGGTGTACTCAACCCAATTTATTACACCACAATCTGGCAAGCCGTCGCAGCGATGAGTCCCACTGCAGAGATCGTGGGCACCGTGTTCAGTTTTCTCTTCTCCTTTGTGCTGACCTTTAACGGTGTCGTTCAACCGTATTCGCAACTTGGGTGGTGGCAATGGATGTACAGAATCTCGCCCTACACATGTCTCATCGAGGGATTGTCATACCAAAGTAAGCCATCGTCTCTGGAAAAGAAAATGAATTGTCTCACGAGCTCCGTACAGTTCTTTATGGACAGTCAGTCCAGTGCTCCGCAGACGATTTTGCTCTTTGAAATCTTTGCTTTACGGAAACTTGTCCAGTTTCCTCATGTGATCTCTATGTGCCTTCGTGGCACTGGTACTAAGTAGAGGTTCTCGAAGAATAAGTGTGGTAAGCATTGCAGCCCTTGGTGTCGCGGCTGTACTTATAGCGAATCCGACTCCCAATCAGAAAATCTCAGAATTGGCCGTGGGAGTCACTGGATATCGATCGATGCGGTAGTAGTCCGGTACAACTTCTTTTGGGAAGACCGCTGCGACGTCACTGTTAAAAACACGTCTTGACGATTCAGAGTCTTGGCCGTCGGGCGATATTCATGTCCGCCATCCAACCCCTGCATAGCACCCGTCATCCTTTCAGTGACCACCTCCAAATGGGTACATTCCGACTCATCGATTCAATCGACTTCGATTGCCCTGCCAGTGCCTGGAAGGCCAGCTGCCCATCGCCGGAGAGGGCCCAGATCGAACTACTGTCCACGTGGCCGTCCGAAGCAGCGTAGTTACTAAGTCGTTGGCGTTACATCACACAATTAACGTACACGTCGCCAGACTCCAAGCTCAAGCTCTACTTTCTACCCCCAGTTTTAGCGATATCATGCGGCTCGGCCCATCTGCAGGCAAGCAAGTCACATCTCCCACCAATGGACCCTCACACCCTCGCACCCGTGACACCCCGATCCTCCGACTTTGACAGCCAGTTGTCGCAGCTCGGCCCCTACGGCTGGCCCACGTTTGTGATTGGTTTACTCATCCTTGCTGCTATCCTCCTTGTCCTGTGGGTGCTCACCCTTCCCCATATCCTGTGTTGTGACCTTTTTTATTCTCAGATTTTGGGTAAACTGTGTTTACAGGCGACTTGAGCAGGAACATAGACTACAGCCTCGAGTGCAAGAGGTCGCGTGGTGGTGTGCCTCTTGGCCAACGATGCCCAACAAAGTTAACTCGGATGATGTTCAAATTGATTCAAACCGCCCCACTGGTCTACTTGCGCCACTTGCCTCCACCCCTTCTTTTCCAAAGCCACGCACTTCTTTCTTTGAGCCTCCACCCCAAAATACATCCCGCGTGATGCTACCTCATACCAACTCATTCCCTTCCCCGACCGACCATAACGGCAAGTGTCCACATAAATATGGCTCATTCCTCCGTATGACGTCCACACACCCGCCCCCACCCTCTCCATGCATCACACCTCTAACCCGCCCTCGCATCCATCGACACGTTGTGAAATACAGTTGTTGTAAACACAAGCAAGCCGAGTTCACCACTGCCCCATTCCCCTCCCCTGACGCCACATCTGCCTCGAGACAAGGTTCTCGTGTGGCACCTAATCTGCTACCACCTCGTGCGGCATTTCTCTGCTCAATGCCAGAGCCGGACTTGGACCGCATGGTGCTCAAGGGCAAGATCCATTGCTCGCCTGAGGGCAAAAAAAATCACCGTGTGAGTCTGCGTCCTGCAATATTGGCCACGAGGGAGTTAGAGAAGTTGATTTCTGATTCCAATTTGACAACGGGATTGGGACAAACTTGGCCATCAGACAGGGCCCAGGCTGAGAATACACTAGCAGCCCTTGCTTAAGACATGGTATTATTCCCCCACAGGTACAGCAGTATCCCTCGGTTGTATAGTATAGTGCTATACTTAGAGACAACAGCAAGCGAACATGCTCACGCATAATACAATGCGCGCATACGACGATACAGGCACGGGGAAATGCAAACCGTGCAGTGCAATGTTGAATACGTGCGACGAGTTTCTTCCTCTGGCCTGAGAGATCCAAAAAGGAGATATACTCGTTCCCAGTAGGCTAGGAGCACCCTGATCGTCAAAACCAGCATTCATGTCATTCGTGTCATCGTGGGCGCCGAGTCAACAGCGCATTGCATCAACCGTTGCGATATCAAGTTGCGAAAATCGCAGACTGCGATGATCGAGGTAAGTTCTTGAATGGGTCGATGACTTGGTGACCGCTGTAAATGCATGCCACATGGAACTCACAATAAGCAACACGGAAACTCACCGATGTGATTTGAAGTTGAATATCGCGAGAGAGTCAGTGGTTGGTATTGGAGGCTCAGTCTCGACACTAAAAGGAACGTCCATCGAACCTGCGACTCCAATCATGGTGGAACTTGGCTCCCGCCATCGGAATGCAGGCCCGACCATTTCCCGGCCGTCCCTCCCAGAGAGGTCTGTCCTTCCTGTCCAGTCAAAGTTGCCTTCTTCTGAAATCGCCTTTTCGAGATTTCATATTCGCTGGTGTACTTGATCAAGTTCAGTGCATCGGCTTTGCCACACTTGAATTTGTTTTCATTGCTCCGAGAGCTCTCGGGTGGCAGCGCGAAGGTGAGCCTGCGTCAGATCAAACAAGTCTTGTTTTGTTTTGATTTCGGTAGAAATTTTGGCGCTGAGATTTTGGATCATTGTTGTCATGTCCGCAAGCGGGTGAGTGCCAAATACTGCCGCGGTAGTGGGAGATAACCTGCCTGCGATAATATCTTGGCTCTTTTGTACCGGAACTGAAGGGCCTGTCCGCAGTGATGCGAGGAGGTCCTCCGCGTGAGGACCACCGCTCAGTTCCTGAAATATTATGGATACGTTGTGGGCCACGACAGAGTCGTTTTACAGGGAGTGCTGTGCCTCCCGAGAGGAGGAACCCGACTCTGTCGCGCTTGAAGGTGCGCCTCATTGATGCCAGCCCATCAGCAAATCTACACGTCAGCTTTCGGCTACTTTGATCAACTTTGGTCACAGCTCGCCTCCAAAGTGAAATTTAACATTGAAAGTAGATCTCATTACTTTCAAAGTGCATTGCACGCACTTTCACAGTTGCTTTGACACTTTCAAATTCCTTTTGCACTTTACATAAAAAATGTATTTACTTCTGCAATAATTACAAAACTATTGTATTGTATCGCATCATATCGTATCGTGGTGGTGGTCCATGTGTCCTGTCCCATCCCATCCCGTCGTCATGGAGGTGGTGGTGATGACGCCGACGACAAAATTGTCGGGTGCCGTTGTTGTTGTAAGAAAAAGTATGGGCTCCACGATAGGGTTATCAGGCAATTATTACGCAGTATTTCCAGAGATAACTGGGATTGTCATGTAGAATGAACAAGGAAAAATGGCTTTAATTGATACTGCTGGTGTTGTTGACAGAAAGTCAAGCCAGCTCGTATGGACTTGACGCTTAGTAGATTACATCAGCAAGCCCTATTTCGAGCGCTTTACACTGTAGGTAGTTTTTCTTTAGTGTCTAGTTTTTCTTTAGTGTCTACCACTATAGTTTTCTACAGGTTATGAGCCCTGCCTAGTGCAGAAACTCTGAAAGCCTCAGTGGATCACTCACTCAAACTAGAATTTGAAGATGGAGTCATTCGGAATTCCCGCACTCGAATCACTTGGCGGAAACTGGATTTATTGGTGCGGGATAGTTGACGAAGTAATCGCCGAGAACGGACTGTGCCATTACCTCGACGGCACGGTAACAGACCCCAACCCGCAGCATAACGCTCTAGCCAGATACATCGTCACTTCTGGCATTCCAGACTCCAACCAAGTCATCCTTCGAGTCATAAACCTCCCATTTGCCTTTGAGATGATCTCGAAAGTCGAAGCTATATTTGGCAAAGCTACAACTACAAGAAGCTCAATTTCCGTACCCTACGAAACTGCGTGCATGGCTGCGCAAGCACAGAACAAGTCGAATCTACCTCAACATCACGACACGACAAAGACTACAAATGTCAAATGGATCCCGAGCGAAACGGCATCGCTCGAAGAGAACCAAGAAGTGGCTACGCACCACAAGAAGGCAATTAGTCAGAATGGGAGGCGTCGCCAGCGAAAACGCGGCATGAAACGCACTCACCAAGTCGAGTCAACAGTCGAGGTTGACAATGACATCGAAGAACGTCGAGCGTACAACCACGTCGACGACAAAACCGGTCGAATGCAGACGTCCACGGACGAGACTGGTGTAGGGGTCACAGCGAGCGCGTCCACGGATGCAAATGGTCAAGTAGCACCCGAGACGGCAGGTCAGCAGGTCGACGCCAAGACCGCTGACGTAACGAACCCAAATGCGACTTGCGCTGAGCCATCAGTGCCAGCGAACAGGTCGTTCGACCCACCAGACGAGCCGCTCGAAGAGAGGTTGGGCGAAGGAGCTGGGGAGGTCGAAGGGAAGGTGGAAAAGGCTGGGGCGAGTGGGCAAACGACTGGAGTCACGGATGCTGCCAGCGAAGGTTCCGCCGCGACGGACAACCAAGAATGTGGCGACACAGAGGTCGACCACACACCACCTCACCAAACGAACGCGGCGAGCACAGCCCGACTGCTACCCCGAATCGAATTCAAGGCCACTCAGTCCACAGAAGTACCCAACGATGTCAGCACATCGCTCGGGGGGAGCGAGACGGTCAAACGGCGATCGACGACGCTGACACAGCGCAGCCACCAGACGTCACAGACGACCTAGACAACACCGTACACGACCCAGGAGGGCATGTAGCCCACGCGGTGCCACCGACCAGCAAGACGGAAAGTCGAGCGGTCGAAGCCAGCGGTCCAGACCCATCGAAAGACCCTGGGGATGTGATTGGTGACGACGAGCGTCATCCAGACGCAGCCACAGAGCCCTCCGACGACGCAAAGGGATGCGCGAGAGGGGGTGAGGGCACGTGCGGATCGAGCCGGATGTCGAAGAGATGGCAATGGAGTCGAATGGAAGCGTCGTGCGCGAATGCACAGACGCAGGTGTCGACGAGGAGATCGGTGAGATGCGCAGGAATGCAAGTACGCGTCGACGCGTATCAATTGAGGCGGCAAGCAGTAGCGCGACAGCGCACGGGCAATCGGCCATGGCAGTCAACGAACGCCGTCAGCATACCCCACAGGTCAATGACGACGTACCAGGAGCACTCCCAGCACCTCCAGAACCATACGATGAACCCGCGAAGCGAATAACCGAATCCCCGAGCGTCCAGCCTGAGGGGGGAGAGGTTTAGTCATGCGAGCTGCAAAGACGCACCTACTGAAGGCGAGATGGACGTGTCGGGACCACCTAACAGCAACGGGGACGCTAGGAACCGACCCAAGGACCTGCCTGCCAGACACGTCGGAACGTGTCAGCAAACGACCATAATGGTCAACCAAACGGTACCCACCTGAGACAGCTCGGGACGAGCAGACCGCACCGGATGTCGAAGTACACGCGTCGGGAGCGCCTAACCGCGACGAAGACCCTAGGAACAGGCCCAAGGGATCGGGGAACACGTCAGAACACGTCAGAGAACGCATGGAGCAAAGAGGTCGAGGAGACTCACCCATAGGAGCTCCAGGCGAGCTGCACAAGCCAGGACGCAAAGCGGACGTACCAGACAGGTCCCTCCGCCATCCAAAACGTCCAGATAGCGACGGAAGCGCGCACGTCGAAGAGACGAACGCCCTATGTCAAGATATGGCACTAGGAGGCCGTACTGGTGACCAGGTCGAACCGGGAGACGTTGAGGGCGACAAATCGTGTCGGAACGATGGGAATGGCGTCCAGATCGAAGGGAAAGGATGCCGAATGGATGGCACAATGAGCGGCGCACACTGCGAGTCGAATCGACTCGAAACGCGACTGCTAGCTGAAGAGCCTGCAAGTTAGCATGGACAGTACAGTCGCACGACGACAAACGCACCTAGGCCATCCATCCCGTCCACCAAGTGTCCCAAGCGTCCTATGGGACATCCGAACCCACCGCGTCGTCGTGGACGACTCGAATCTGCGCCTAAAAGGGTCAGCAGGAGAAGGTCCACTCACTAGGTCGTCCAGCCGCGTCAAGGCTATCCCAGGCAAATACAAGCGACCGGATGCGTCGCATATCGAGTAGGAATGGTCCTGAACCCTTTCCGGGGCACCAGGAGCAAGCACCGACGTGCAGAAGCCGACCACCCGCGCTACAGCAGAGCGCTATCAGCGACCTTCCTAATCGGGTAACCAGCGCGACGCACCGCACACGGACGCATCGTCTACAGACTACGGACCATAAAATATCGAGCTATTCATTGGAATACATAGAAAGGTATTGTCTTTTCATTCTATCTACATTCCTTTGATTCTTGTCCACACTCCTTGAGGGGGTGTGTTGTTGACAGAAAGTCGAGCCAACTTGTATGGACTCGACGCTTAGTAGGTTACATCAACAAGCCCTATTTCGGGCGCTTTGCACCGTAGTTTTTCTTTAGTGTCTACCACTATAGTTTTCTACAACCGGCAGGTATATCAATTTTATGAATGCTAATTTACATAGGCCTGCAATGCTATGCACAATCACATTATACCATGCCAGGTCCTTCCACCTGGGTGTTCATGCACTCCAACAACTGCAAGGACTTTTTTGCTCTCCTCTGTTTCATCGTTGTTCGAGGTTAAGGTCTTCCTCGCTAGCGCGCTACGTACGTTAGGGTTTCTGGTCCTGGGCGGAGACGACCAAGGATGATTATCCCGCCACCAGCGACCATCCGAACCGACCTATTCGATCTGCGGATCACCTTCAATCTATAGCTCCAGGCCCTCACTTGCTGCCAGGCATGTATAGCGTTCCTTTTCATTCCGTCCCCAGGCCCTGGTCTGAGAAGCTTCGCGCGGTCGTCGATCACAGCGCTGGGTCTCCCTCCCTCGGCGACGTGATTGACCGTGACCTCATCGCTGGTACCAAGATGGATGGCATGCGCTCGCTCGGTCCTCTCTTGCGTTTCGTCAGCGGACCCCTCATTTCCGACTCTTTGTGTTCAAGTCGGACGTCTCCACGGCCGTCGTCGCATGTCAATGCACTCTCTGTGGCAACTCAAGCAGGTTGTCACCGACCCCGATGGCGATCGCCGTGTGGACCACTGTAACAATTTCGGCGGCCGTGACTCATGTAAGAGTTGGGTTTCGTTCACATCTTTTGTCGCTTGGATCGCGATCTATGTCAAGCTCCTTGGGAGGCAGGCAACACGATGTTCTATGCCCCATACGACAATTTTATCCCACTGAGCAGGCCAACTTGCTGCTGCTTTGGGACGAGATCGGCTTACCACACGACGAGCCCAAACAACGCTTCGACGATACCCTTGAGATCAATGGTTTCGTCGTTGATCCTAACGCTATGACAGTTCTTTTCCCTGCGTTCCGAACTGCACCTTCAACGTTTTCCACCACCTCCCTCCTGGTCTTTCTGCGTTGTATGAGAAGGTTTTGGGCAGGTCCAACATGTTCGCAGGAGTCAACGTCAATGCTGCCATCGCTCGTGAGCTTACCTGGCTTTCCAACCACCTTGAACGTCTCCCTGGTATCCGCCTTTTTGAGGCGCACGCTTGGCTTCCCTCCGTCACGGTGGTTTTTGTCGACTCCGCTTCCACTTCTGGCCCAAGGATATTCCCTAGCCTTGCATTCGGCTTCCAGTGCGCGACTTCCGAAGTCCCACCGGACATGAACATCAGCTATCTGGAATTACTCTCTGTCGCTTCAACCCTCCATATTTGCGCACTGTTCGACGACGTCCCACACCCTCTCGCAGTTTCTGACAGTTCCTTTGTATTTGTCTTCGGCTTTGCGCGTCCGGCACCCTTTTCATTCTGTCGTTTTATCCGCGGTCGATATCCTGATTGGCCATCACGTTGGCTTTTGGGTCGTGCATGTCGCTGGTAAGCGCAACAGTGCGGCTGATGCTCTTTCGAGATTTCATGACCATACGTCTTCAGTTGGTTTTCAACGTTCTTGTAGGCATGTCTTCGTTCATCCGTGGGACGTTCTGATGACCTTCTTCGACTCAATTTGTCACACTAATGCTGTCTGGTTCCGCCTCTTCCGAGACTCGACGTCTGTGGGAACGTTCTGAGATTGGTCATCGGATCCACGGAACTCCACAACCCCCCACCATTTTGTCGTCCTCTAACCAAAATGCATCGTCTCTGAGATTACACACAAACAGATTGAAAAACGACGAAATATGGGTGTAGGGAAGTCGTCCGACAGTACGAACGTGTTTTAGTAATCTATACGGACGCATGCCTCTCTCGACGACCTCGAGTTATTGAAAGCATGCAATCCTGCATTAATTTTCATTTTATGACCTCTGGTTTGAATGTGAGTAAATGGGTCGTATTTCTCGTGTGCGGGGTAAGGTTAACTACGTGGAACTAGACAGAAAAGACTAACAATCGAACTACGAGTCGCACCGCAGAAATGTCTATCGTCAATAATTGGCTATATGCGCTTCTAAAGATTTGCACCTGACGCTGAAAATTGAAAACCCGGGTTCCGAGAAGTTCATTTTCGTCTTTCTTCTTGGACAATTCTGCTCCACGTCCTCCAAACGTCAGGCATATCCAGCCATGAAGAGGACCCCAGGAACCGACCCAATCTACTGCACAACACGTCAGAACGGGTCGCAGCACGCTTGGAGCAAAAGGGTCGAGGAGGCTCATCTAGACAAGCTCAGGACAAGCTCTAGGAGTCGGAACACGCAGAGAACGTACCACACGGTTTACCTAGCAACCAGAAGCGCTCAGAGAGTGACAGGAATGAGCGCATCGAAGAGACGAACGCAGAATGTCGAGATATGGCACTAGGAGGCCATACTGGTGACCAGATCGATCCGGGAGACGTCGAGGGTGACGGAACGCGTCAGAATGATGGAGATAGCGTCCACATCAACGGGAAAGGATGCCGAACAGCGAGCGGCGCACGCTGCGACTTGAAACGAGTCGAAACGCGACTGCTAGCTGGAGAACAGGCGAGTCAGCATGAACGGTCGTCGCACTAGTACGACCGAGGCAGGGCACCTACATTGCCAACGTCATCGCCCACATCCCCGATACCCAGGACCCCGAGATGCGAGTATCTTTGTTTCATTGCTGTTGAGGCGGTTTACTTTGAACGGCGGGTTAGCATGGGAGGTCGGGAGAGGCCGTGATCGGTTGTTTTTTCTGTAGCATAGCAAGCAGCTTGGAAACCAGGCAAAGAATTTGTGGTAGTCATATACTCAGGGCAGTAAGCTTTGCAAAGTTCAAACAACACGAAGGGCGTATGATCGAAACACAGACGAAAAGCAAAGGGAATATGTGAGGGAAGGTGGACGTGATGGGTGAGCATTTGGCTACTGTGAGTCCTGCAGCACTTCGATTACCTCCTCCACCTCCATCCCTAGTTTCAGTGTAGCGTTTGCAGCAGCGTTGATTTTGCTCTGAAGGCGTTTGATCTCTTCTAGCTTTATCAGGAGCCCTGGAAGGTCAGGCTGTAGAGAAAGCATGAGAATGATGCGCCTCCTTTGTGTTTGAGGGCGTAAGCACTTACGATGCTTCCAGAGGCTAGCCCTTTTGGACCATCTGCGCCATCCTGGTGGATAGCAACTGCCTGGAGGGAAACCCCTTGAGAAGCCCGGGTGTGCATAACTTTGGGGACTTCAGCTGGACCGGGGAGAGGTGGCTGGCTGTGGTTTGAAGGAAAGCATCTTGGCGGCTGCTCCTTGCGAACACCTCGGGGGGGACCAAACTTGGCTGGGGGAAAAGTAACCTCCCATCGCTGAACCCCATCTGAGGGGGTGGCATTCAGCCGGGTGCCTTTCTTCCTGAGGTTTCGTCGGTGCTGTTTTCCAGGATTTACTTTCTCCATCTCCACGAAGCTCCCGTCGCAACTACCCGTTGATTCAGAAGCATCTTCTGACTGCCGTTTACGCTTTGATCTGAGCCTGGTCTCGTGCCCTTTGGCGGCCGCAAGTGAGCCTTTGATGTTGAGAAGCCGTTAGCCGTCTGCGAGCATCACCGTGGAGCAAGAACACATCCTACCAGATTTGTGCACCCCCTCCAACTTGGACTTCTT
>JBBPQO010000171.1:0-15196 GCA_038092535.1 Xerocomus subilludens | reverse complement strand
TGCTATTTTGATGTAGCTACATTATATGAACAATATTAAGTGTTAGCTAGTCAGACAATAGCCAATATCCCATGATCTGACTGAGATATATTTAATATACATGCTCAAAAAAGTGTCCCAATGAGTTATCATTTTGAAATGGCTACCATTTCATCAGATGTTATCCAAATCCCTTAATTCTTGCAGTGGCAGAGAGCCAAGTGTGTGTATTGCATTTAATACACTCATAGTTTAGGATTAGGATTAGTGGTTATTGGGAATTATTGCCTTTAGTACAAAACATGCAAACATTGGGACACTTATTTGAGCCACTGTACATTACTTATCAGAGTTGAGCATACACATTTGTTCCATAGTATTCCAACTTTGTACATTATTCAGAGTTTGCATTCAAATGGAGATTAAATTAAAGCCTGGCAACAAATTAAGCTGGAGCTTTGTCAGGTGTGAGTGCCACCTGTGCTGATTTTGAATACCATTATTAGATCCTTAGACATTCTCAGAATGTGTACTGCCTTTTTTATACACTACTCTTTGCTATTGCAGATATTCTATGCATGCATGTGCCAAGCAACTGTCATGTATTACAGTGCCACTTGGTTACTGCTGAGCCCAGTGGCTTGCAAGTTTTGATGGATTGTAAGCACATGTGATCTGTCCATATTTGACACTACCTGCTAAGCAGGCACAATTATCATGCACCTCTAACAGAAATTGTAGAAATTGTAAAGTCTCTTGTGCCTGTTGGGCAGGCTTGCATTGTTGTGTATGAGGCTCATACATCAGGAATATGTGGGCTGAATGGAACAGGGTATGTCTTATACCTAGGTTTGAATGATTAATACCAAGGTCCATACAATGTGAAACCAAACTCTATTATTCAGGCTTTTTTCACAGCTGTCATCTGGGCTGCACTAAGAGATCACTTTTATATCTCATTGTTACTTCTAATACCTCCAGTCATCTTATCCTTATCAAGATCTGCCACGATACTGTCCCCACTCTTATCTATTATTCCCCATTTATGTCTTGTTTCAACAAGGCTAACAACAGCTTGCAAATTTTGTATTTCTTTTACAAATGCTGCATTTCAAGTCATCATGTAAACATTCTCCTTTGATGCATCTTTAACCTCTGTATTCCATGGTTTGATGAGCATGAGGGCAATTGTCTTCCCCCTAAGAGTATTGAAGAACAGATCATCTGGTAAGGTGAGGGCCAATATTTTCTCAAGGTTGCCATAATCCAAGCATTTCACTGCCCTCATTTGGTCTTGGAAAATGATCTCATACTTTTAATAAAGGCTTCATTAGATTTGATTAGAAACTGTTGCAGGAAACATTCCTCCCTGAACATAGCAGTTTTTCCTATTCAATTGACAACAATTGAATGTCATTTGAAACTTGTCTCCACCATTGCAAATCCTCAGTTTTCCAGCAGAGTATGTGCTTGTTTGTAATGGTAGGTGGTGCTTAACCTCAGAGGTATGCTTTCCAAGCACTTGTCCAAGATAATTTGAAATCTTTGTGTATAACTCAGGCTCAAGATGTTTGATATTCTTGTATGGCAGATGAAAAATATGATGGTAATCTGCTGCAACAATCAAATGTCAACTTGTTAATGTTTTAGCTTAAAGATACTGCCTGTACATACAGCCTTCAAGGATGTGCTCATGCCTGCTCAGACCATCATCATCTTGGTCACCAGGTTGCTGAATTTCATCTTCCAGGTCATAGCACACTCTGACTTGTTTGAGATAAATCACATGAAGAAGTGACTTGTTTAGGTTTCTTCAAGGGTGTACTTGAGATTGAAGACTGCACTGAAGCACATTGTGAAATCTTTCCATGTAAAATGTCCATGTTGTCCAAACCAGGCCACACTGCCAGATTCCATCAGCAAGATGAAGTAAATCATGGATGGTCAAAGTGCAGGCTGAAAGATGATTCACATGATACTGGTAATAATAACTGCCAATCATCAGTGTATCAATTCTGTCTTGAATTTACTACATACTGCTCATAATCTTTAATCCATTTGATCATGTGCTGCTCAATCTCATCAACTTGCATGAAAGTTAGGTGAAACTGCAACATGAGCTTCATGAGCTTGACCAGCTCACATATATGTTCAGAGTATTTGTACTTGTGAAAATGATCCTTGAGAAGTTTTGGAGTGAGATAGATGAACCAAAAGGACTTGGATTCTGCCATAAAAAGAGAACAATCAGTGGCAATATTCCCAAGGACATGAACAAAAGTGGCAGATATCAGTTGAACCACTGCTGTTGTTTTTTCTCCAATCTCTTTCCAAACATGTGGTGTGATTTCAAAGTTCTCATCTCCTTCATCCAATCCTTTGAACTGTCCAGTCCAGAAATCCATGAGATTTGGAAAGATATTTTCAAGCAGCAGATGACACCACTCCCAAGGTAGTGGGTGAGCATAGCCCAGCAAGCCAAAGCATGCTATGGCAGGGATATCCTTGATCCTGGTGTCCTTTGAGATCTGCTCCCTTTTAGCTTTGATGGTAGCAGCATGAATCTGAGTTATAGTCTCTATGAAATTGAGGTGTTTCCAGAGTGGAAGAGATTTTGGATTCCAGTTTACCAAGTCACTGCCATCTATATTTCTTGGTGGTCAGAGAGGGACATTGTAGGTGTTGACAGTCCCAAATACTACTCTAATCTTGCAAGAGTGGCAGGAATAAATTACATTATGGCCATTGATCTTGAGAAATCTCTCAATTGCTATGATATTGACTAGTTTACAGAGAAAGTATGTACACAGATTAAATAATGTTTGTGTTGCAGCATCAAATGATTTGACTCCATATGCAAGTTCTGCAGATTGATTATCAAGTGGTGATAGAAAAGATTCCAGATCCTTGGGTTGTCTAGGTCTAGGAATGATGCCAATGCAGATGAGATTCTCAAGATGTGTGCAAATCTGTGGGGAAAGATTGTAGTTTTGAAGAAGGATTGGAGTAGCTGATGGCCCTTTTCATTATTGCTTGAACAGTAGATAGCTATTGGTGCACAGTGAAAGTGCAATGTCACAAGGATCTGAAAAGTATGAACAGTTGAGCTTGACTCCATCAACAACCACATGACTTTGCACTAGGTATTGGTAGTTCTCTCCATCAAACACATCAGCAATGGCCCCAGGTTGTTGCTGATAGTTTGAACAACAAGACATATTCTCAATCATTGTTGTGCTTTGAAAGTAAATTTGAAGTTGGGGAATCAAAGGGAAATACATGAAGGTGCAATGAGGTTTGCCATCTTTCAAGTGTGGTTTGCCACAAAATGGGTGAGACTGATGATGTACTTTGTGGTGTATGTGACACCAGAGTTTGGACAGCAGTCAAAGGTGATGGGCTTGATATCTAAAAGAATTGCCATTTGATGGAAAATGGTATATTTAGATGTGATGAGAATCTTATGCCAGAAAGTATGACATATGCACTCAAATGTTTGCTGAGGCATCTTACTGGTGACAAGTAAGTTGAACACAAAAACATTACTTCAGTCTTCTTCTGGAAGGATAGTACCTAGATAGCATTACAACCATGAATTACTAACCAGTGTGTATATTGGAGAATTCATGGCTTAGAGGTCAAGAGGAGTATCTGTGCACAGTTTCTATACTCTCATCAAGTTCATCAAGTAGTTCATCATCTTCTATAAGGTCACTTGGACTCTTCATCCATCTCATTTCACTTCCAAATTGAATTCAGATCAGGGTCAGTGTAGTTTAGGTCAGATCTAGAATCATTCTCCTCAAAGTCTTCTGAGCCATTGTTCATGACATCCAGGTCTGGATTTGTATATTGATTCCTATCTCACTATGGCAATCTCAGTATGCTGGTCTCTGTACGTGCAGACATCCCCCTCACGCACACCCAGACTTCAATCCCTGTGAAAACTGGTTGTGATGTGGTAGGGTCACATGTGATCAGATGGGACAGATTTGGATGCCTGTGGTAGAATCATATAGCATCATTCACCCCTGCCAAAAATGATAATTATATCATATTTTTGATGTGGCGGAGCTGGACGCAGTGTAAGCTGGTGTGAGAAACATCACGCGCATCACATACTATCACATCTGCTCATACGTCCGAGTTGCAGAAACCAGTATAATACCATTGGA
This sequence comes from Xerocomus subilludens, assembly GCA_038092535.1. Taxonomy (NCBI): domain Eukaryota; kingdom Fungi; phylum Basidiomycota; class Agaricomycetes; order Boletales; family Boletaceae; genus Xerocomus; species Xerocomus subilludens. The sequence continues at coordinate 11,042 of JBBPQO010000171.1, read as the reverse complement.
CCAGATATGATGAGATGTGCAGTCACTCTGCAATCTCATATCTCATTGCATTGGCTTATTTTTCATCCTATTTCAATGTGACCCAATGTGACTGTATATTAAAATTTGGCTACAATAGCTTGGATCATACTCAAAACACAATGAAAGCAAACATATGAAAGCAATGAGTGGGTAACGAAAGCAGATGCATAAAAAACATGATGAAAGCAGATGCATGAAAGCAATGAGCCAGTGATGAAAGCGAATGCATGAAAAGTGACAAGCTGGTGACGAAAGCAGATGCATGAAAGCAACGAGCTGGTGACAAAAGTGAATGTGTGAAAAGCGATGAGCAGGCGATGAAAGCAGATGCATGAAAGCAATGAGCCAGTAACGAAAGTGAATGTGTGAAAAGCGATGAGCTGGTGACTTATAGAGTGATGTTCTGAGTGGGAAAGGTCCTAATACATCCTCCCAAGGTAGATGTTCTTATTCCAGGCATTGTCTGCAACATAACAAAGATTAGTGCTGCAGATACTGTGTAAGGCATATATACCAAACACACTGCCTCATTATCATATGCCTTTGACAAAGCAGTGACTTAGCTAGACACCAGCAGACAACAAATGTCTTACCTCCCATTTTTCCTTACTCAATGCATTGTAGTAGTCCTTAAACTTGTTTGTTGTTCCATTTGATGAGTCCTTAAATGCTTTGAGCCAGCTGTGTGTGCATAAATTTCTGAGAAAGAGAATGAGTACATCACTGGCATCCTTGCCTGACCTGAGACCTACCTTCCATTGCAGACTGGACCTGGTCACATCTTGCTAACCTTCTTTGAACTAGCTGAGGGAACTTGCGATGAATCAGGATCCTTGGTGGCTGTGGTATTGGATATACTGACCGTTTCTGGTGTTGTATCCAAAGGTATATTGATACCAAAGTCTGCTGCTACAGAGGCAAGATCACTTCTAGAATATCCGGCCACATCACTTACTCAATGACATTAAGAGGCATAGGACTTACAATGGATTGTTGTGTGCTATAATCGTCGTCTGTGATGTTGAGGTAGAAGCAATATCAGGCATGGGAATAGTTGGAAGGAATGTGGCCAAACTAAGCAAGCTTGAGGCAGAAGGGCTTGTGTCAGACACTGCAAGAGAACTAGAGTTGACTGGAGCAACAAAGTTTGAGGCCAAAGCAGAATCAGGCAATATGGTTGTCAAAAGTAAAGATACTAGGAGAGACCAGGCCAGAGTAGGCAGGCTTGAAGTGGAAGGGGTGTTGGGTATTGGTGTTGCAACAAGAATGGGATCAATGATAGTCTTGAATGTTTCAGTCTTGTTGAAAGAGACTGAGGATGTCCACTTTAAATATACTTATCAGAAACATCTCAGGGAATGAAAAAACTCATTTTGGGGCTTTCTACACATTACTGACTCTTTGCCATCCTCAGTTTCACACTTGATTTTTCTTTTCCTTTCGTCTTTGGTGAGCCAATGTCTGTCCTGGTCCACACGCACTCTACACCACACAGAATAACTTGTCTGTGCAAGTTATTCGAGCTTCCAGCCCTTCTCTGCACATCTGAAAAGTGGCTAGCACTTTTCAATGTATGTATGGAAGATATCCTTCCCTTCTGCTGTCAGTTCACCCCAGACACTTGGGGCAAGATTCCTTCTAACGAGATTACACCATGCACTGTGCACACACTCCCAGATATTTTTGAGACAAGCACTTGATACTGGTTCACCATTTTCTTCCTCAAGATAAGGTTCCTTGCCTCATTGAGTGCGTTGGGCCTCAGGTGTTGTGAGCCAGTCTTCATAGGCACTTGCTGTCCAGAATTTGATATTTGAATGAGTTTCTGGAGTGAGCTGGGGAGTGGTGGAAGTAGAAATGTGGATGTTACCACCAGACATGCTCTCAATGATGTTCCTGGGGCCATTAAATATTAGTAACTCCACAAGGTTAACACAGCTTACCTAAGGGCATCATGCTCAGCAACAAGCTTTGCATTTTCTATCTCTAGTTCCTTGTTTTGCTGGCAAGTGAGGTGAAACTTGGCAAAGAAAGAAGTGGTATATCCAGGCTAGGAGCAGTATATGCAAAAAGAAACCTATTGTAGCTATCAGTAACATACTGTTCCAAATTGATTCAAAAGGGTCCCAGTAACATGTGGCAGCAGGATCAGCAATAATGTGGTAACTTGAGTGGGTACTGGTGGCTGCATTGATGGTAGTGGTGGCTGTATTGATAATGATGGTGATGGTGTACTCAACAATGATGAGGAGGACAAAAAAGAGGATGAAGTGGAGATGATTCTAGAGCACATAGTAGTCTAGTAATACCAGAAGATGGTGGGGTAAAGGATGGGGACAGCGGGAGGAATGAAAGATAGGAGTAGAAATTTAGAAAGCCAATGAATCATGTGATTTCTCTTTCAGTCTTATCTTCAGTTTTAACTGGTCTTGTTGGTAGCCATGTCATTCGCTACAACCAATCATGTCCAACTTGCCATACCTCTCAAACACCCTGACAACACATATACATTCACCTACAACCCAGATTTTCTTGATTCTCTCACTATCGACATCATTTCTTCAAAGTGTCAACCTCACATGCTTGTCAAAACCAATGATGAAACAAGCTACAACACTATGGTTGTCAAAACCCATGATACACCTGTTAAACACAAAGTCATATCACCACTTATTTCACCAGTCGTTCCACCACTTCCACTGTTGTTCCGAATAAAGGAGAGAAACATGCACGAGAGTGTGGTAAGTACCATTACCTTTTCCTAATACACTAATCAAACCTTTGAACCACCACAGTGCCTATCAAAGATGATAGCCTTACAGAGCCTGAGTTGGATGACAATGCTTTGCCTGTCCCACAAGCCAAGGTACAAGTTGTCTCGGTGTCTAACAAGGTACCATTCAACTAAGCTATTCTTTGGACACATACATGCATATAACAATATATTTACAGGAAAACAAGCCTACGAAACAGAGGTACAAGTATCAGAAATCCGTTATTACCCATACCTACAAGTGATTTTTGACTTGTATAATGCTTTACAATAGGTGTTCCTGGTCAAGTGTCTCTATGTTCCCAGTCAAGTGTTACTGTTTGTAACGAAGTTTTGCTCATTAATACACTGACCTGGTTGGATTTCTGTCTGACTTGTATGAACTATTCATTTATATCATTGGTTTCTATTGCCTCACCCTTGCCAGCCATAAAATGTGTCACACTCAAGCCCGGCTTCTCTACTGCAAAGAACTTCTCCACCCCATATGCACCCTGGTTGATTTGAGGAATGATTGCAACAATACTGATGATCTTGTGGATGCTCACTACAATAATTGCATTTGTAGCTTGGCAAATCAGTAGTGTGGAGTATGACACTTGTAAAATTGCATAATCTAGAGGGGAAAATGACTTGATGAGTGCTACATTGACGAAACGCATGTTTTTGTTTTCGCCAACTGCAAGTCTTGTATAGTAGAGCACTTCACCAAATGATATCATATCTAGATGCATGAACTAGAAAGCAATTAATTATATAACTTGAAGGAAAGACAATGATATTATCTTTACCATATGTGAGACTTGTACTTTGTCAGAGGATCGGTGTTTCTCCCTCCATGCACTACGAGCAACTTGTCCATTAGGCAAGAGCAGTCTTGCCTATTGCTTGATCTTTGGGAGACCATTTGGATTGTCCAGAAATTCCCAGATAGCTTCACTAGTGCTGTGAGATGGATTGATTGGATCCTTGTCAGATTTGTGCAGGAGGAAGTAGCCGTTATCAACATCGATTGTGGTGGAAGGAAGACAAAGGGTTGAGTCATCGAGTTCTGGTACTGCAGCTAGCAGGGCATTGACATGTGCCCACCAGAGGCCTTCAGTCACAAAGTTCACAAGATAGTTTGATGGTTGGCATATCTCTTGTTTGAGATTGCCAATTATGCGTTCAATTGTCTACTGTATGGTGTATATACTGGGTCCTTTTTGGAATGTCTCTGGACCAAGATGAAGGATCTGGTGTATGCAGGGATGAACAAAATAAATCCAATCATTCTGACACTGGTAATAGATTTCCTTGAACTCATGTTCCCATGCCGCCAGGAGCACAGTAGCTTGTAGAGCTTTGTCATGCTTGATTTCATATTGCGATAGGATCTGAAATCCTCTAACAAGTTTGCAAAAGTTTTTCCAATAGCATTCTGGTAAGACACTATGTAGAAGACCTGGAGCAAGGCCAAATATGTAGACCACAAATTCCCACATCTTGTAGTCTGTGTGTCGTTTTGCTGCAATATTTCTTGGCTTTGTATTGAAGGAGCCAGGGAGATGTTGACCCACCTCTTTGACTGCACAACCATGAGCTTGCCAGATCCGTTCATCACGCAGAACAGCCCAATCCCAGGTTTCGATGTCATTAGTTGGCATGCAGACAAGATCACCTTGCCAAAGAACTAGCATCAAAATACTAATATTGGCAGTGAGATGCATTATGTCTGTTGTCATGGAAAGAGGGATGCCGAGCGAATGTCTCAGGTGGAGACCAAGGATAAGTGGGGGTTTTGTGATTCCAGTTTCAGTGTGATGGGATTCATATTGATGCTGATTCGGAGCTGACATGACCTACATTAAGTTTGTCATATAGTTCAGGTTACCAGTAGAAGGAACGTGGAATGCAGATACATCCAGACAGTTGCTGTTTTCACTGGGATTATGTGGCCATAAAAGAGCAGGATAGTAGTGCAAATGAGAATCTTTCTGTCGTCCAATAATGCCACAGTATAATCGACATCCATTCTTACCACAATAACCAACAAGGCCATCCCAGTGTACAAGACCTGGCCCATCTGCAGTGGTGAAAGCTAGATAAAGGTTGGAAAGCATAGTTTGATTACAAGAGGCATCCCAGATCTGTAGTCCTTCTTTCTGTAGCACAGCTAAGTGATGTAGCCCTATTACCATAAATGAGTCAATGTTCTTTGGCTTCCTAGGGCCTGGAATGAAACCACCAGGTATAACATGAAGTTTGCAATAGCAGCGGCCTGGTGAAAGATTGAGGACAATCCAAATATAAAGCCAGCAGTCTGACTCTTTGTCTCTGTAAAGCTGTGTGCCATCAAGCAAGGCCATCAAAACTATATCGTTTTCTCCAATATCACCCACTAGATAGGCACCAAGGCAATCCCATCCCATTATGACATCGTTGATAAGTTGGATTTGTTGAGTGCAGGCATACTCATTGAGGATCTGTACAGCATGTTCGTGTAGGTAAGCCATTGCACATGCTGCCTTAGGATCACGATAGAGTGCCTGGAGTTGTGATCCTAGAGGAAGAGTGGTGAAGGTCTTGACTGGAACTTTTCCTTCACCTCGAGTAGTTTCAGGTTTCCACCGAGACTTGTTACACATGGGACAATCATCAAGGCGTGCAAAAGGACCGGTGAATGCAACACAAGAGTCTGGGCACATTTCGTTTTGGATTGGTTCGATACCAGTATACCTCGCAAGAAGATCTTCGACTGCTGCAAAGCTTAGACAGTTTTGGGCACCAGGGGATTCCGAACAGTTCCGTCGTGTGGATCTCACGACACGTTCATAGGCTTTTTGTGACGAGTGCTCCAAAGCAAGATAGACAGAAATGCTATGTCGAATAGCAGGGTTGTTGATCTGAATGGGGCCCTGTGGTGGATTTCGTAGTCGAGCGAGCATAGGTGCTGTCATTTTCGCTATTGGATCTTCGAATGAAGCATTGCGGACAATGGCTATAAAAGCCAAGCTTTCCTGAAGCTTTGGGAGGACTGTAACACGGGAAAGGTCATCGAGATTGATAGCAGGAGGCTGTCTCCGATTATAATTGATCTGAGGTAACTGGTTTCGAGCATATTGTTCACGCTGCTCAGGTTCTGGTTCTGGAGTTGGGAAATGCGGGGGAGTGAAGCGCTCGTCAGGTCCTGGCTGCGGACTTGGGAAACGCGGGGGAGTGAAGCGCTCGTTAGGTTCTGGCTGCGGACTTGGGAAACGCGGGGGGCTGAAGCGCTGCTCGGGTTCTGGCTCCAGAGTTGGGGAACGCGGGGGAGTGAAGCGCTGATCTCGTATAATCTGTCAATTGTTCTTCGACAGATGTACATGACTTACCTCTAGAGGGTCATTTTCCTTGTTTCGATCGCACTTTCTCTTTCCAACGCGCCTCTGATAGTCCGGATCCTCTCGAGCCCTCTTTGTCAGGCCTTGTATGGTGGCAGCTCGACGAGCGCTCGGACAAAGCTCTCGATTGCTTGAACCAGGCTGTAGTGTATTGGTACGGTCTTGTAGAGCATTTCTGTCGCCAGAGAGAACTTCTGGGGCGACTTCTAGTGTCAAAGATTTGATTACTTCGAGCTTGGATCGTTCTTCGTTGTCTGCTTCAGCCAAGTGACGGTAGAACGTTGGCTCTGGAACAATACGCGGCTCTCCTCGACAGTATTGCTGGCAGGCACATACGACCTGTTTCGTAGGGGCACTGTACTGGCTAGATGGTCCCGGATCCATTGAGAGGTAGGACGTGCTGCATGCGCATCGATCAGAGATTGATGCACGTGAGAATGAGATGGCTATGCACCTAGCTGGCAACGCACGCAAGTGCGGGCGATATCGATAGGCAATCCGACGCAATATTGACGTCGACGATGGGTTCGATGGGTAGCAATGCTACGGGCTACATGGCAATATTGTACAATATCATATCTCGTCACATAAAAATCAGCCCGCTCTCCTCAGATCACATGTGACCATACCACATCACAACCAGTTTTCACAAGGGTTGAGCAAGCGACCTAGGCATGATTTCAAATTTCAGATCTCTGCCCGCGCAACTTGCAACCGCGCAACTTGCAACCAAGGGATCGATTTGCGTTAGCAAGCCAGATTATCAACAACCCTATCCTAGTAGCGACAGCGCCCACCCCCGTTGGAAGTGGTGGAACTTGTCGTCGTGCCAACATATGACTTCGGGACCCTGGATGTCCAGCCTCGCCGCGGCAACGCCTCCGAGGAGTCGTCGGTGCCGTTCCACGACTGGTCTGTCCTTGAATCGCCCTGTTCCTGTTTCATGATTATGAAACCCGCGGAGTGAGCAGAGACATTCAACGTTTGTTACCCGGATTTGTTGATGCTTACCATTGGGTTCGAGTGGGCATCCACCATCATGGCTAACGATCCATTGTATAACATTCGACTATCATACAGGTCGGCGAAAGCATCGACAAAGGTCTCAACTAGATACTATGACGAAGAAAAACATTGCATAAGAAGGAACGCGAAGAGGGTCGAAAAAAAAAGAGTCCAAAAATTCGATGGCAATGTCTATCTTGCACCTAGCCAATGCATAGCGGCCTTCCACACGACGAATGGTATTGGCAGCACGAAACCGGCCGGCGGGTCTTTCTTGACATGAGCTGCGGCTCTTGCGAGTTCTGCCTCCCGTCGAGCTATTGCGAGTTCTTCTTGCAACTGGGCATTCTTCTGGCGCTCTACAAGCTCTCGCTCCGCCGCTTCTGCCTCCAGCCGTCTTCGATAATCATCGGCTTCGGCAACTCGTCTGTGAAGCACCACCAACTCCCCCTCCAGTTTCTTTTTTCGCTCATGTTCTTCTGCCAATCTAGCTGTCTCTTGAGCCTCTTGAGCCAACGCCCTGGAGAGTTCTGCGGCACGCTTTGCCTCTTCTGCACGACGTTCCTTTCGCGCGAGCTCTTGCTCCATCGCCCGACGAACCCGTTCGACCTCTTCCTCGAGCTGCTTTCTGAAACATTCCTCCTGCAGTTTAGCTTGTTGACGCTCTTCCTCAAGTTTTGCTAGCGCTACTTCTTTCGCCCGCCTCACTGCTGCCTCTGCCTCGCTCTCCCTACGAAGTTGTTCTTCTTTGCTAACCGTGTAAATTTCCTTACGTTCGCGTGCGAGCTGTTCCTGCAAGCTTAGCCTGCGTTGTTCTTCCTCCCGCAGCTTGAGGCGTTGTACCTCCTCTAATTGTCGAATGCGAGCCTCTTCCGCTTTCCTATGAGCTTGTGCTTCCTGCTCTTTCCTGGTGTGAGCATCCTCCAAGGTCCGGCGCACGCGTTCCGTTTCCTCGAGTATCTGCCTCTGATATCTTTCCCTCTCGCGCTGCAAGACCTGATTCTGCTGGTCGAGGAGGAGGGCGTGAGCTTCGGCCTGGGCTTGGCTTGCAACGGCGGCTTCGCGATCACGGCGTTCCTGTTCAGCGGTAATCCTCTCCACCTCCTGCTGGGCTTTCGCAATCTCCTCCTGCAAACGAGCTCTCTCGCGTTCCTCCGCTAGTAGTCTAGCTTTTTCTTCTTCCTCCTTGGCTTTCGCTTGACGCTGGAACTTTTCCTGCAGCGCCAGAGCGCGCTCGCGCTCCGCCTTGACGCTCTCTGCATGCTCTCCTTCAACACGTTTCTTCTCTGCTTCGACCCGTAGCATCTCTTGGTGCATCGAGCGCAGGTGCTCCTTGTGCCGTGCTTCGGCAAGTTCCCGTGCCTGGCGTTCCTCCTCAAACAGACGAGACTTTCGCTCTTCCGCCTCCTTTTTCGCATGCAAGAGTTCTGTCTCACGACGTGCGTGTTCGACCTGCGATGTCTCGACTTCCTTGCGCGCCTTGAGGACCTGATCCTGCAGGCCTTCGAGTTCCCGCACAAAGCGACGGTTCTCATTCTCCATTTCCGCGATCTTGGATTCGAGACGCGATTTCTCCGTGACAAAGTCTTCCGCCATACGCTCGGAATCGCGCCTTATGCGCTCGATCTCATCCCGCTTTTTGTCAGCTTCTTCTTGGAGCTCCGACCGGGTTTCCTCGTCCTTGGCACGCATCGCAGTTTCCATCTCTTGGCGGAGCTTCTTGAGCTCCTCATCGTGACGATCAGCCTGCTCTTTCAAGGCGCGGGTGAGCTCGGCACCGGCAGCGGTATGGGCTAGATCCTTGCGCTCGTTCACGAGCTCGTGCTGAATGAGCAACGTAGTAGCCTGGCTATTGATCAAACGACGAAGGATGGCCTGGGCGGAGGGCTGTGTGTCGTCGTGGCGAAGCAAACGCGCGCCCTTTTCGAGGACGGGCTTGAAGAACTTGTCGTTGTAAGCAAGCTCTTGCTCGCGTGCCTCGCCGATCTTGGGGTCGACGTTGGACCACATGTTGGTCACGATGAGGACGTTTCGGAGGGTGCTGTCTCCGCACAGCTCGCGGAAGATACGGAAGTTGCGCTTCGATGTGCCACCCATCCTGACGTCGGAGATGCGGTGCATGTAGATGATGCCAGCGAGCTTGGCGCCATGCTCGTACCTGTGCGCAGCGGTCATTTCCTGGACGTTCGTTCTGAGAGGGGGAAGGACACTTACGAGTTGGACAGATATGCTGCGATGGACGACAGGATGTCGGTGTCGCTGCGCGTGGTGTCGTCGAATCCGGGCGTGTCAATCAAGGTGACGATGCGCCCATTGAGGAGGAACGGTCTGGACGTTCGTACTTCGGACGTACAGCTCTCCAGGCCACGGCCAACAGGCAAGTTGGATCCGCTGGCGAGATTGATAAACTGCAGGATGGTGAGCAAGTTGGCGTTGATGTGCTCGAAACAGGCGTACGGTGGATTTACCACTTCCAGTGGCTCCCATGACGCTGTAGATGGCATCATGAGAATGAACGGCGACGGACGATGGAATAAATATCGTACGCAATTCGGATCTCTTTTCCGCGAGAAGCCATGGCTTTGACAGGGGGGAAAGACAATGTCAGGCAGTAGGAAACGAGAGCGCATCCTTATATCCCGCGGGACCATGCACGGCGTTCAAGCATGGACGCCTGTTTGCGCCCCGTTGCGCCCCGTTGCGAAAACGGCTGGTGATCGGGTAACTTATTCGGCCACGATGAATCCTGCCACTGCACACGGTGGCATCTCTGCGAATGCGGCGATTTCCAGGCTGTGGTGCTAACATGGGATTGGTGGAGACTAGGCTACGAGTACATCTAGATCTCGACCAGAACGTCCCGAGAGACGAGCCAGCTCGTACTAGTACATAAAAATGGGCGAATCACCCCTCCTTGACCTGGAGTATCTCCTCAATCCTGCGTAATTCAGTCTGATACTCGGATGCAAGCCGCGCTGCTTGGCTCTGCGCCTTTTGCAGCTCTGCTTCCACCTTGGCCATCTCCTCCTGGAGCTCTCTGTGGGTCTCTTCATCCTGGGTGCGCTCAGCGTCTGCCATTTCCTGTTTGAGAGCACCTAGCTCTTTGTGGTGTCGCTCTGCGAGCTCGGACATTTCTTTATCGAGCTGCTTATATGCAGCGGTCTGGGTGATGTTAATGCCCTCACCCAACTCTCGCTGGATCTGGAGCACGACGGGCTCCTTGTCGACAAAGTGCTGGATGATCTGGTGAGCGGACTGCTTGGTGTTATCGTGGCGCAGCATCCTTGCCCGCTTATCAAGGATTGGTTTAAAGAAGATGTCCTTGGAAGCGAGTTCCAGCTCCCGGGCATCTCCATCCTCCGCAGTGACTGTGCCCCACATATTGGTGACGATGATCACGTTGGGGTAAGCGTCTTCGCCGCAGAGTTCCTGGAACATTCTGAAGTCACGCCGAGCAGAACCCCCGACCCTCAAGTCGGAGATCCTCTGCATATAGATGACACCAGCGAGGCGTGCGCCTTGCTTGTTGCTGTGGAGTACATCAGCAGGAAAGCGGAGTGCTGAACGCGGGCATACGTGGCGACGAGGTAAGCGGCAATGAGCTTGAGGACATCGGTGTCCGTCAACACCGTATCGTCGAACCCGGGGGTGTCGATCAAGATTACCTGCTGTCGGCCTACGTTGAAGGGGATGGACTGTTGCACCTCGTTGGTGCAACTTTCCAAGCCAGAACCCTCTCTGAGGCTGGAGCCCGAGGCCAGGTTGATGAACTGCGGTGGGCCGTGAGTGGGGGATGCGCAGGAAAGACCGGGTTACGCACCGTCGTCTTTCCACTGCCAGTGGAGCCCATGACCCTGATGTGACCGATAAGCACAGGGGTG
>JBBPQO010000170.1:0-15201 GCA_038092535.1 Xerocomus subilludens | reverse complement strand
ATGGCCCATTTGATGGTGCTGCCTGCCACCACAACCTTCTTCTGGCCTGTTGATGGGCCCCATGGCTCACTTGATGAACTGCCCAGTGCCTGTACCTGCACCTATGGTGTGGACAAGCCCAATGGCTCATTCTGCCATCACTGTACAGTGACCCAGTGTGATCAGTGAGGCCATGCAATGCAGCAATGATGATGGTAGGGACATGACAATGGTGTTGCAATGTTGTTGAAGACCAATGCCATGAATGACACCATGACAACTGCAATGTGATGTGATGACAGGATGTGGTGAGCAGTATATACCAGGAGGACAGGTGGAGAGGATGTGTCGACCATGACTTGATGAGGCAGACATGTCACAATTGCCACATGTTCCAGACAAGGTGGTGGGGAGGATGCATTAACCATGACATGATGGGGCACCATGACAAGGGTGCTGTTATGACAACTGTGATGTGATGGGGAATGACACATCGAAATATGTCAACCATAATCCAATGAGGACCCAATGAAAGGAGCATGCCAGGATGATGTGATGGGACAGATGCGTTAATATGTTGACTACAACATAGAGAGGTCCTGACAAAGGGGGCATGCCAGGACAGCATGATGAGCCATGACAAAGATGCCATGACAACTGTGATGTGGTGAGCATGGGTTGGCACAATAACTATTATATAGTAATATATTTGTATATAATGTACAAAATGTGATCTGTTCAAAAAAGTACCTGTGAGAGCATGAGTGGACAGATTGTGTCCATTTGCACAGTTGTGAGAATCCTGTATAGTGTTGGTGCTGTAATATGCTATCATTGGCTATGGCTCAGCTGTGCATGCTTAGGTGGTTGTGGCCATTCCAGGATGATGTAACTAAAACTGGGTTTTGCTAATGCAGAGTATAGACCCCACCGTGGCATACAATGATGTCAGAAGCAACTAGACCAGCTCACACCCATCTGCCCCACACTAGAAAATCCCATAATGTTAAGATATTATTATGTTATTCAGTATGTGCATTTGCACAGCACCAATCATGATCACTACATCCAATGGGGAAGTAGCAACTGGTGACTTGGATGAAGAGGAGATGGTGGGTTGAAGTTGAGGGAAAGACTTATCATGATCATGATATGTCGAATAAAGAAACTGCATGACTTCCACTGTGTGTGAAACCTAGATCTAAGTTTGATCATGATGGCGTAACATTCTAAGTTGTAGTATGAAGCTGCTAGCACCATGTAGATATAGCATAGAAAAAATCTTTGTCAAAATAGTGGTTTGAGTAAAATGTATCAGTAAAATGTAAGGTATTAGTGAAAGTCCATTGGGAATCTGCCTTCTTGCTGAACTTGGGAATTATATGAGCATAAGAACAAATGTGATCTAAAGGTAGGATATGACCCTTCACAGTACCCTCCAATTGCAACCGATGCTTGAGAATGTGCATATGTGTGATGGGGTTGACAGCACCATAGGATTGAATATCGAACAGCTGCACATAGGTGAGATAGCAGGCAGCCCATGTAGGACAAGTGCCTTTGGGGAGGATGGGACATAAGATCATCCAAACTTGAGTGACAATATGCCTTGTTAGTTGATAGGATCATGATTAATTGTGTCTAACTTAGTATGCATGTACTCTGTATCTGTTAAGCCATACCTTGGCCAAATGTGAGACTTGTCTGTAGTGGAGACCACTGCATCAAAGTGCCCATGCTTCCAAGGTCCATTTGGCAGGCTTGTATCAACAGTGAATGTTGGACAGATGACCACAGTGTTGTAAAAGGACTTTTGCCATAGTCATACTTTGAACCAGATTTGTAAGTCTTTAAAAGGCAGAGCTGGGATTGTTACAATATGCCTAGTCTGTTTATTACTGTGAGAGAATTGACCCTCTTGGCTGAAATAGTCTGTAAGTGTGCCATGCAAGTCCAAAAGAAAAAACAGCCTCACCACTTTGTTGATGGAAATCTGTTTGCAGAAAGGGTCATAGTTGAGGTGAATGGCAGTAGAACATCCAACAAATTAATGGGGAGGTCAGTTCTTCAATGTATCTTCCCTTGCATTGTGCTTGGCCCTCTCAAGAAAGTTTGTCAATTGATTATTTGGAGCCCATAGGTCAGCAAGGACAGCTGCAGGGTGAGTTGTTTCCACTTCATCGAGGGTGTTGTGATCCAGCTCCTGTAGTTCTCTGTCTTCATTGTCTAGGGCCTCATGACTCTCAGCAAGCATAAGAGTTGTTGTGTTGTCAAAAAGGCTGCACTTCTCATATCTATCAAGGTAGCAGTATATTTGAGAATTATAGTCTTTGTTATTGCTTGCCTTGGCAGGGTTTTTGATCAGTCTAATATGAGCATGCTCCATTGTATCGGAAGACCATTGTAAGAGTGAACCTATGTTAGCAATATTGGCCATAACACTCTGCATCAACTCAAGCTTGGGAATTTTCCAATGCTTTATAGTGCCTTTCTTCCTGCAGAGAGCATGCAAATTGATGATAATGTGTTTGTTATCATAAAATTCTTGTAATGCATGAGTGATCTTCATCCATACAGTTTTAGAGATAACAGACACCTGGGAGAAATACTGTAATTTTATGAGAGCATGGATTCATGGACAAAGCACAATCATACTGCTTCAATGATGACAGGAATAATATAGCACTGCAGGTCTCATTGGACACAACCAGTTACCTGCTTGAGTTTTGAGACACCTTTGCTGAAGTGGAAGAGGCCAATGATTGGCATTAAGACTGAATATTGGAAGTCCATCTCTGCTGGACTGACAATGAACAAGCACCAGCCAAAGTCATGATCATGGAATTCACAGAACCAATAGTGGAGGGGCATGGGAGTGAAAAGATGGAGGGTTTAGATAATGGCCCATTACCAAAACAGATCTAAAGGGTGTGCTCATACTAATAGTAGGATGAATGGTGACCCATACATTCCATTTTGGAAGGATTGACTCAAAAATTCCACTATTACTTTGATATCTACTTCTCTAATACCAATTGCCAATATGATAGTAATCCCAAGAACATCAATAAAAAGATCAAGCAATGGCTACAAAAGAAATATTATGAGATAATAGTGTGTCCTGTACAGTCTCATGCCATTACCTCCATGGAATTGGCTTAGAATATTCTGAAAACAAGATCTATAGCCTATGACTATTTGTCTTAGATAATAAAGGAGTTATGGTGGAAATAAAGAAGTGTGTGAACTTTTTAAAACTCAGACATACTATTTATATGTATATCATTGTTTGTACCAACAAAAATTTGCAGATATCATATGATTTGACTAAGATTCTAGTCATCAGTCCAAAAGCTCAAAAACCCTTTCCATGACATTGCTGGCTTGTAATAATGATGTCTCCACAGTGTGTGAGCCAAATCACATGACCTAAGGGGCGATTTTATAGCCAAGAGTACGTACTATTTATAGCTCCGCCAGAGCTAAGCGAAATTCCCACAGTGTTTGGCAGTGCACTGCACACACTACTGTCAGGTCTAATATGGAAAGGGTTTCCAAGCTCACTGTACAATGAAATCCAAAAAAGAGACTCACACTTATGATGGAATCTGGATTGCCAAAGTGATTGACAATCTGAATTCTTGGGTGGACAGGTAGGATGTCAGCAATCAATTCTGTGTCATGCTCCATTTCTGGTGCAAGTCTGTTGAAGATGTTGAGACCAAGGTCAAGTTTCAAATCAGGATATGCAGGTGGCTGAACTGGTTGATATGGCACAGTATATCATGGTTGGTCCTGACTGGGGTGCAACACTTGAGTTTGTGCATGCTGATATATAAATTGAGAGTGTGGATGTCTTGCTGCCACCATGCTTCAGGTAGGATGGCTGGGTCTTCAGTCTCTTCACCAGGCAAGTTGAGGTACCATTTATCATGTGGGGGTCTATGGTAGCCCCAAGTCTATGCATTGTCAGTTATGATCAAGTATGACTTTGGCAGCACTCACTCAATTACTTGGCATGATCAGACAGTCAGGCATTAAAGAGGGTGAACTCAAAGGACCATCTTTATATGATAGACATAAAGTAATGGTAATTGGCACATATGGCAATTTGATGGGCAATACAAAATCATGCACATCAATAACAGTTGCAGCACCCTTCAGAGTCCATACATTGAATCTAGATCTTCTTATCAGACCATGGAAGACACCATGAGTGGCACTCCAAACTCTCTGTGATTAGCCTGATTGTCAGAGCCTTTGCTGTCTTCTGTGAAGAATGCTGAAGTCCCCAATCCTCCACATTGCAGACAGATGGCCTCCTGGATATGTCCTACTTCCTCATCCACTATGGTAAGCTCTGCAAGTTCATCCCCATGCATAGCCTGCTGCAACAGCTGGTCTCCTTCAAGATCAGGGTGACATGATGAATTATGCAGGTGCAATCTGCAAGCTTAGATGCATATGTGTCTGCAAAATAGTATGGGGAAATTTTCTGAGAGCACTGAAAAAATATTCCTTAACCTAGAATGTTATAAGTTGATAAAGAAACAAATAAGCTTGCACACAACATACCCATTGGGTATTCTCTAAGGTCCTGGCTGACTGAGAAGACAGTCCAAGTGAGTGGGATGCAATGAATAGCTTGAGGGAGATAGCTTTGATTAGGGAAGGTGGGACAGTTGGTTCTATGATGTCCCACTTTTTGACATCTGAAACAAATATTGTTCTCATTGCACATATTTTGCTCTTCAGGGGTTAACTTCAAAACTTTGATGGAATCAATGTCCATCACATTAGGGTCCTTGGATTTCCCAGAAGGTGGGACATATGAACAGGAAAGAGTAGTCAAGGTTTTCTTGTTTTGATTCTGATGACAAGAGGTAATCTGCTTTGAATGGTTCCACTGTGATTGGAAACCTTCTGCTTTCATGTACAGTGGTTGTAGGAGCAGTGTCCATAGAGTAGATTTGTCACATGAGGGGAGGATTCACTCAGAGAAAAGACAGATAAGAATGGTTTGATTGACAATTCCACTTTGATGAGCAGCAAGTTTGAACTGGTTCACATAAGTAAGGACCTTGGTCCCTTGTTGAGCTAGAGATTGAAGGATAGCTAGGGCTTTCCCTTTAACATCCATGGTCAAAAAAGCCTTCTTTAAAGTATCAAGAAAGGCAATGTGGGTTCCAAAGGTTGCTTTGGCAAAAGTGTTTTTGGTGAAAAAGGATGCCCATCTGAGAGCAGAGCCTTTCTTCATGTAGGAGAGAGTGAATGTGATCTTCTTCTCATCAATGTCATAGATGTGGTTGTCAACCAGAAAATTCTTTTTTGACCACCTTCTCAATTAATGCAAGTTCATTGCTGGTTCATATACCCTTGACAGCCACTTTATAAACCTCCACAAACAAATATCTTTCTGCTACTTCACTTTCAGTGTATCTCACCAGTCACAAATGACAGGTCAGAACCACCATGATCTGCAAAGGCAACTAGTGCCAATTTTGAATGGCACTGGTTTAGTCTCAGATGACTTCATTTATGCCATCCATGCAATGGTGGAGTTCATCTACCATGCACAGGATCCTGTTTATACCAACTCCTCTGTCACCAAGATGGAACAAGCACTGGCAGATTCTCACTCACAAAAGCAGTGTCTTGTTGATATGGGGGCATGAAGGGGTACAAAAGAGACCATCAACCACTTCAATATTCCAAAGCTGCAACTCATGGCAAGCTTTGCATGCCAGACAAAAGCAAATGGTGCACTCATCCAGTATACAGCAGATGTATCAGAGTGACTACTGATTACTCATTGCAAGATACTAGTCACCAAGCTCACATTTACATTGACCAGATCACAGAAATTCTCAACCATGAGGAGACTATATGTTATGCAAAGCATATGCCAATGTCTGCTTACTAGTCAACATCCTCAGGCGATACTCACAAGGAGAGAAGTTGAGGTTCAAGAGACTTAAAAGACAAGGAGGTTCAAGCAAGGAACTTGACTGAGGATAGTCAAAAGACTCAAGGGGGTTTTGAGAGATCTTGACGAGGGATGAGACTTAATGGTATGCTTGTATTGCATAGATCAAGAATAGATAATACAAACAAGATGCAATGGTATTTATAGGGGAAAATACTACACATGGACCAAAGAGACAAGAAAAGAAAAGAAGAATGTAGAATGTGGTGGAATATGGGAAGTACTGGCTGATGTGAGAGAGAGATGGAGGAGGAGAGATAAGTCTGACTAGAGATAAGAAAGGAAGATAGAAGAAATACTCGAGATAAGGATGAACCCTTCATTGGAATAAATCATCCCTCTCCAAGTACAGCAAGGAGAATGATAAAGAAAAAGGACTATACAATGATGAGGAAGTAAAATTGTAACACTATACATCTCTTCAATCTCCACTTAGTTTGGCAAATGGCAAACAACTTGGCAGTCAAGATAGTGATTTACACAGAACACAAAGAATTAACTACCATCAATTCCACTCTCAATTTCTTCAGCATGTTTTACCTGAGAAGTTGTCAACATTTCATGGCCCCCATCCATTCCAAAACCATTTCCAGAATCCAAACAGCTTTATCTCAATGGATGGAGAAATAACCTTCCATGTTATGGTTCACCCAAATCACAGCACATTATCTGTAGTTCAAATACAGGCACTATATCATCTTCCTGATCTTCCATTCATTCTATTGCAGTATGTTACAATTTTATCTCCATTTCATCATATTCTTCTTTTTCTTTATCATCTTCCAAGTCACTCTTGGAGAGAAACAACTTATTCCTTCGAAGGGTTTATTCTTGTGGCTAGTAGTAATTCCGTTTCTCTTCTTTGCCTTTGACTGGACTTATCTCTCCTCCGCTGACTCTATTATGTCAGTTAGTGTTCCCTCACATTCCATCATGTTCTTCGTCCTTCCACATTGTTCTTTTCTTCTTGGTCCATGCACGATTGTCTTTTCTATAAGTATCGTCATACACCCTTTGTATTTCCTTATTCTTGATCTGCACAATACAAGCATACATCTAGTCTCAAATCCCTTGAGTTCATCAGAACTATCCTCAGTCAAGTCTCACTCAAATCCCTAGTCTTCCTTGTCACTTCTTGAAAGCCAAATCTTCAGACGTCGGTCTCTTCATGAGTATCACCTGAAGTTGTTGTCAAGTAAGCAAGCATTGGCATATGCTTCGCATAACACAGTACATTGACAAAGCTTTGCAAAGCCACCCTACAGTATGCAAGGATGGGACATCTAAGAAAATGTGTCCACCTGAAACAAATTTTGTATCCAGTTGCACTGATCATTTTGTGGCCAATTTGTGGATAAAAGCCAAATTGTTCAGGCATACCCCCCTTCTGAAGAATATCTGCTTGGAAACTGTGATGCAGTGCTACTTGACAAAATGCCCCTAACTCCAGAGTAACTCCAGAATAACTCCAGATCCACTCCTTATCAGGACATGGACTTCTGGACCTCAGTGTCATGTGTTCATACTTGGCATCAGTGGGCATACCACTGATACCTGTTTTACTTAGCTATGTGAGTGTGCCTCCACCACATTATTTAAACCCCTTCTCTTCTTTCTAGCACCTCAGTCATCTTTGCCCACATAGGCATGGCTAAGCTCCAGACCAACTCCAGTTTTTCTAGACTGAACTCCACTCTGTCCCTATATTTAACAGGTTATGGGCCCTGGTAGTGCAAGCTAAATCAAATAGCTTCGAGATGACTCATTCACACATCCCTTAGTGCACTCCTGGATTCACTCCATGTAAACTCCAACAGCCTTTCTGGCTTACAACTTTTTCATACCCCATCACCATGTCCTCTGAAAAAATACCACCTTTGGAACTCCTTACTGGACCAGAAACCTTCCCATTATGGAAATTAAAGGTTGCTCAAAAGCTCGAAAGCAGTAAAGCCTATGGAGTTGGTACAGACCAAAAACCTGCCATCAGATCTTGGGGCAACAGCCACCACTCTTTGTGAATGGGAAGAGTGTGATGAAAAAGTACATGGCATCATCCAGGAGTGTCTCTCCAATGCCTTACTCCTTAAAACCAAAGCATGTACTTTTGCCAAAGATCTTTGGGATAAGCTCCAGATGCTTCTGGATGCTCCAAACACATCTTCTGCATTCTACCTCTTTCCACAGCTTTTCTCTGCATCCTGGAATGGCAACTCCAACATCTCTGAACACATCGCATCATGCCAAACATCCAAGTCACATCTTGCTGCAATAAAATTTCTAGTGGATTTGAAGATCTTGGCCTTCATCCCCCTAAATTCCCTTCAAAAAACCACCAAGTAGCAGTCTTTACATCATCAGTCATCAATATGACTGAGGAGAACAAACTGACTTTCAATGCAATCGAAACTCATATCATCTTTGAAGCTGCTCATCTCCACTCCTCCAAAATCTCAGATACTGCTATGAAGGCTTCCAATCACACACCAAAATCTAAGTTCTGGTGTAAATACCATTGGAGCACTACACACAACACCAACAAATGTTGTGCATACAAATCAGATCCAAAAGTTGGAAGATGGGAGAAGGAGAAGGAGAAGGAGAAGGAAAAAGCAAATGTTGGGGATAAAACTCTGGAAACTCCGGACATAGCAAATGTAGCAAGCCAATCTGTATCAGAGTCCTTAATCAAACATATTCAGGCCTACTCCTTGTCCAAGCAAAACAATAGTGGAAGAAATGACCTAATTATTGACTCCAGTGCAATGTCACACATTGTTCTACACCACCACTGGTTCTGGACTGACAGCCCACTTACTCTGCCATGTCTGGTTACACTCAGAGATAATTTGATTGCTCATGCCATGCCATTGGTATCAGATCTGTCCCACTCTGGTCACAGGTCCATGGTGATACATATGAAGTAATTCTATCAAATGTGCTACTCATTCCAGAGTTTCATCTATCACTCATCTTTGAAAATCGCCTCACCTCTGCAGACTTATCCATGCATTTCCCAGCCACCTCCAAGACATGCTATGTCTGAAAGGGCTGGAACACCATTTTAGTTGGAAAACACAAAGGTAGTCTGTACCACACAAGAGTCACTCTGAGTGACCAAAAGGAGTTTGTCCACACAGCCATCAACATTAACCTCCTACACTGTCACATGGGCCACATCTCCATCACTTGAATCCAGGACATGGTCTGGTCAATTCCAAGGTATTGACACTCTTACCAGATCACCTGCATTCTGCAAACCATGTATCCTTGGAAAGATAAAGAAGCTTTCTTTCAGTATGCATGAGGCACCCTGGACCATCTGACCATTGGAAATGGTACATATGGATGTTGGCGGTCCAATAACTCCACAGTCTCGTGAGGAATACAGGTACTGGTTGGTTATTGTTGACAATTTCACTAGGTTTTCATGGGTCTACTTCATGAAGCACAAGACCAATGTGCTACAAATCTACAACCAGTGGAAAAAAGACATCCAAACCCTCCTCTGGACTGAGATTGGGCAGGAGAACATCTTCACATATCACACCAAGTTCCTCTGAAGTGATGGAGGCATGAAATTCACCAACTGTGTCTTCTGTGATAAACTCCAAACAGATGGTACATTACTTGAAACATCTGCTCCTTATACTCCAGAGTAAAATGGTTTGGCTGAACAGATGAATCAGACACTCACTGTCCTTGCAGACACCATGCTAGAAGAGTTTAAACTTCCAAAATTGTTTTGGGTTGATGCCATGTCCACTGCTGCTTATGTCTCTGCACAAAGTCTGACCTCCATTCTTGGAGGAAAAGCACCCTACCAAATCCAAGTTGATCCAACTCTTTCCCACCCCCTTGGATGTCTGGAATATGTGCGCACACCTAAGGAGCAGCAGGGGAGTAAGTTCAGATCACACGGCAGAAAATGTATCATGCTAGGGTACACATATGGACAACAGGCCTATAAACTCCTCAACCTTCAAAGCCATGTTATCATCTCCAGCTGGCATGTAATCTTTGATGAGTCTGGGACCATCTCTGGTACTAACTCTGCTCCTTGGAACACTCCTGCTGTTGAGGGATAGTAGGAGGGTCTCATTCCAGAGCATCTCCATCCTCCACTTTTCAATGATAACAATCACTGACACCACCCTGAACTAGTGGGAGCCCATCCTGCACCTCCTGCACCACTTGCACCTCCTGCTCTGGCACCACCTCCACCTCCTGCTTCAGTCTCTGCTCCTGCTCAAATTCCTCCTGCTCCTGCTCCTGCTCCTGCTGATGTTCCACCTCCTATTCCTCCACCTGCATGATGCAATCAATGACAATGTGTGTCTGCAGACAAAAACAAGGAGTATGAACAGAAGCTAGCAGAAGAGGCTAAACACCATGCACAACTCCATGAAAGGAGACAGGCACCTGCTCTGGACCCTCCTCTAGATTCTCTGGAACTTGATCCAGACATTCCTGGTGCTTTCATGGCTTCTCTGGATGATTTCTTCTCTTTTGCAGGTGCTGCGAAAATGCCTGATGAGTCACTCCCAAAGACATTGAAACAAGCCTATGCAGGTCCGGATAAGGAGTTGTGGAAGTCCATAGTGGAGGAAGAACTCCTAAGTCTCAACTCCAATCATGTGTACGAAACCATACTAATTCCAGAGGGCATAACTCCAATCACCTTCAAGCCTGTCTTCTGCATCAAGCAAGATGGCTCCAGTAGCATTGAATGGTACAAAGTCCAAATCGTTGCCCAGGGCTTTGTTACAATTTTACTTCCTTACATCATATTGTTCTTTACACAAAAATAAAGCATCACAGATTTACAACCAATGGAACAATGATGTCCAAACTATTTTCCAAATAGAAGTAGGTCATGAGGACTTTCTGGAACTCTATGTCAAATGGACATGCAGCAATGGAGGAACAGAATATGTGAACAAGGCATTCTGATACCAACTTAGAACTCATGGTACACTTCATGAAACCTCTGCTCCATACACTCCAGAATAAAATGGCTGAGCAGAGCACACAAATCAAACTTTGTCCACAATTGCAAACACAATGCTTGAGAAATCCAAGCTTTCCAAATCCTTCTGGGCAGATGCAATGGCCAATGCTGCTTATGTTACTGCTCAGAGTCCAGCCTTAGGAATAAATGAAAAGATTCCATTGCAAGTTCTTTTTAACTAACAAGTTGATCCCATATTCTTCCAATATTCAGATATCCAGCATATGCCTATACACCAAAAGAACAATAGGGAGGAAAGTTCCAATCCCATGGGAAGAAATGCATCATGATTGGATACACACATAGACAACAAGCCTACAAGCTCTTAGACATCAAACATTAACCCATCATCTCAAGCTGACATGTTACATTCAATGAAACTGGAACTATTCTGGAAATCAAATTGGCTTCATGAAATGACCCCACTGTTGAGGGTCAGTTGGAGGGATTACTTCCAGAGCACATTCATAATTTGAAACACAACCATAATGATGATGATAACCAGCATCCACCCAATCCACAACCAGTGGGAGATGAAGACATGGTTCAGGCTGACATCCCAGAACAACCAGCTACTCCTATAATCCAACAGCTTGCAGATCACCTTGAACAACTCTACCTAGGTGTTGTTCCAGAACCTGTCCCACCAGTTCCAGCTGTCCCAGTTGTCCCAGTTGTTCTGGCTGTTCCACCTGTTCCACCTGTTCCACCTGTTCTGGCTATCCCATGAGTTCTAGTTATTCCACCAGCCCTCAACATTCCAATCCAAGCTCCTGCTCCTCCTGAGAAAAACTAATGTGAATGGGCATAACATCCAGAACCACTGGAACCACCAGCACCTCCCAAAGATGAGCCTGACATCCCAGGAGCCTTTTCTATATCTATAGATGACATGGAAGACTTTATATTTGCTGGGTTTGCAAAAGTCAACTCTGATGAGTCTCTTTCCAAATCATTCAAGGAAGCCTATTCAGAAGCAAATTTAGAACTATGGAAGTCAGCAATAGAGGAAGAGCTCTAAAGTCTCAACTCCAACCATGTTTAGGAAACTGTTTTCATTCCAGAAGGAGTCACTCCAATCACATCCAAGCCTGTCCTCCATATCAAATATGATCAACATAGAAATGTGGAACAATACAAAGCTCAAATAGTGGCACAAGGCTTCACCCAGAAAAAAGGTGTGGATTATCAGGAAGACTTTGCTCCAGTAGCAAATCTCAACTCAGTTTGCACCTTAATTGCCCTGGCTGCAAAAGACAACCTGGAACTAGATCAAATGGACATCTTGATAGCCTACCCTAATAGAGAGCTGGAGGAAGATCTATACATGCTACCTCCAGAGGATATTTCTATCCAACCTGGATACTGTTGGAAGCTCTGACTTTTCTTATATAGGCTAAAGCAGGCAGGATGCACTTGGAACAAGACTTTGAACTGGAAGCTCAGAGAGCTTAGGTTCATCTGTTTGGAAGCAGAAACATGCCTCTATGTTTTCCAGAAAGATGGACAAGTCTGTTTCCTGGTTGTCTATGTTGACAACTTACTATTAGCTGCCTTTACTTGGAAGTTCATAAACTCCATCAAAACCAAACTTGCAGCAAGCTTTAAGATGCAGGATCTTGGGGAGGCAAGATACATTCTTGAAATCAAGATCAAGCAGAACTCCTGACTCCAAACAATATCAGTGTCTCAATCACAGTATTCTCAGACAGTCCTAGAGCACACTAGCATGTCCACTTGCAAGCCTGTATGGACTTCTATGGCAAATAGCTCCCAACTCTCTGCAACTGACCCAGAGGATGATTGAATCATTTCAGAGCAGGTCATTGAAGGATCCAAAGTCCCATATCTCACCATCATTGGATCTCTAAAGTACCTTATGCTTGGAACCCATCCAGATATCACATATGCCATTGGAACACTTAGTTGTTTTAGCACCAAACCCAAACTAGCATATTGGGAGGCTGCAAAACAAATACTCAGGTATATTCAAGCCACAAAGGACATGGAGCTAAGATTTGATGGAACATAACACTCTATGGACTTTGACTTCCATAGATATTCCAATGCAGGATAGTCTTAGGATTCCAACCACTCCCAATCCACCTCCAGATTTCTCTTCATAAGCAATTGTGGACCTATTTCCTGGTCTAGTAAACAGCAGAGCATGGTTGCACTCTCCACCACAGAATTAGAATACATTGGACTTAGCAATGCTGAACAACACCTTGCTTGGTTGCACACCTTCTTTGATGAAATTGGACATACACAAAAGGAGCCAATGCAATTACAGTATTCTGTGATAATCAAGCTGCTATAATCCTATCTTGGAATCCACAGTTTCAAGCATAAACCAACTATTTCCAACAGAAATATCATTTTGTCCAAGATGACCTTGTTGGAAAAGAAGAGACAATTGTCCACTATGTTCCAACTGGAGACATGGTGGCAGACATGGTGGCAGACATACTCACAAAGCCACTTGTGAGAAATCAACACTGGACGTTTGTTAAAGCTATGAGACTATGTATGGTTATACTTGAGTGGAAGTGACAGTAATTGAACACAAGTCTTTGGATCTGAAGGATCCAATTGACCCAGGATTCAAAGGTGTTTCCAAAAGTCCCCACACTGACCCAAAGTTCCTGTGCCCTCAGAACTTCAGATATACTTCATATAATTTGTTTCACTTAAACTTTTCTTTTTCTTTTGACATTACAACATCCATTACTAGTCTTCTCCCAGGTTCATCACTGCATGGCCTAATGTGAGTGTGCCTTTGCCCATAGTATACATACCTTCACTTTGCTTACAGGTACCTCAGTCATCTTCACCCTCTTAGGCAGCAGCTGAGGTGAGTTTATTCTTACTTCATTTTATTCCTATCTAATGTACTGTAGTACTGGGCAATCCATGCCCTTGTCTAGTTTCTGTCAACTCCAGTATTATATGTGCCTCTAAATGTCAAAATTACAGTGAGCTTGGAAACCCTTTCCATGTTGGGCCTGACAGCAGTGTGTGCAGCACACTGCCAAACACTGTGGGAATTTCGCTTAGCTTTGGTGGAGTTATAAACAGTACATACTCTTGGCTATAAAATTGCCCCTTAGGTCATGTGACTTGGTTCACACACTGTGGAGATATCTTATTACAAGCCAGCAATGTCATGGAAAGGGTTTCTGAGCTTTTGAACTGATGACTAGGATTTTTGAACTGATGACTAGGATCTTAGTCAAATTATATGATATCTGCAATTGTTTGTTGGTACAAACAAAGATATACATGTAAACAGTATGTCTGAGTTTAAAAAAGTTCACATGCCTGTTGATTCTTGCCTACCACCATGGTTAAATCTCTTTCTCTTACTCAACAAGCCATCTGTTATATGAAGCATATGCCAATGTCTGCTTACTTGATAATATTCTTGGGCAATACTCACAGGGAGACTGATGTCCAAGAAGTTGGCTTTCAAGAGACAATGAAGCAGGACTAGGGTTTGAGATTGGAGGATTGACAGAGGATGGTTCAAAGAAGCCTAAGGATTGAGACTTAATATGACGCTTGTATTGCATAGATCAAGAATAAAGAATCCAAAGGGTATGCGATGATACTTATATGAAGAGTAATTGTGCATGGACCAAGAAGATAAGAAACAGATGGAAAGATATGGAATGTAGTGGAATGATAAGAAAGACTGGCTGACATAAGAGAAACAGTGGAGGAGAGGTAAGTCTGATCAAAGGCAAAGAAGAGAGATGGAGTTACAGCTGGAGATGAGGATGAAATCTTCTATAGAGTAGGTCGTTCCTCTCCAAGAGTGACATGGAGAATGATAGAGAAAAGAATGATATAGTAAGAAGGAAGCAGAATTGTAACACTACCCCCACAGTACAATTGAATCCCAGATTCAATGAAATGTCCTCTGTCAACCCAAGGACTAAGCTCCTGACAAAGACAGTCCTCCAAAGATGGCTGTCATTTGTGAAGGAGATAAGCATTCAAATGGACAGTTGCTAATGATGTGCCCAACTTGAGAACAAATGCTGCAGTTTCAATGGGGGCATGCTCAGTTGGTGTGACCCCAGTTGTAACAGTAGTCACATTGGTGAACAAGGCATTGATGAGATGCATGGCCGGGGGTGGCAATGTGGCAGTGGGAACAGGAGTACTCAGTGCAATCTTCATGATAGTGACCATTATAGTGACACTGAAAGCAGGTTGTAGT
>JBBPQO010000169.1:0-15212 GCA_038092535.1 Xerocomus subilludens | reverse complement strand
CTTTGGCGACAATCAGTTGAACCATTCCCACATGACTCGTGTCGCATGCTCACCTTCGTTCCTAGGGCCCGATGCGGACTCGGAGGGACCTGCAAGCTTGCGTCGTCCCGCGATGGTGTTTGCTTCTTCTTTGAACAAATTTTCCATGTCGTTCCAGGTGGTTAGAGAACTGCCCGTGCTAGGTGTCGCCTTTGTAACGCCAGGGAGTTCCTGCGTACCGCTTTGAGACCGGTCAGGTTTGGCGACAATCAATTGTACCATTCTCACCTGACTCGAGCCGCTTGCTTACCTTCACCTACAGGACCCGACGCAATCCCGGAGGGACCTGCAAGTTTGCGTCGCCCCGCGGTGGTGTTTGCCTTTTCTTTGAGCAATTTCGTCACGTCGTCAAAGGTGGCTAGAAAACTGCCGGTCGTCGTCGATGCGCTAAGCTCCCTCTTCATGTCGTCCGGAAGTCCCTGTAAAAGGTCGAAAACGGACTCCTCTGCCGTATAGGTGACGCCCATCTCAGTGAAACGACGGCGCACGTCTTCGAAAACGCCAACATAACGGTCCACATCGTCGGCATCCTTAAGCTTTTCCGAACGAACGCGGAGACGCAGCTCATACTGGGAAACGGCATCCTTGCGGGAATACCGTCGCGCCAAGTGATCCCACTGTTGACGCGCAGTATGCGCGTCGTCCAGCAAGCTGGCGACAGTCGTGGATACCTTCTGATCGATTAGCATCCTTGCTTGGGCGTCCTTTGCCAACCAGTCCAGCATCGCTTCCCTTTCGACCCGAGTTATGGTCAATGGGTTCACTGGCGTCGGCATAGCGGAGGCGAAATCAGCAACGTTCATTGGATCAGTGCCGTTGCTGCAGTGGGGCCACAGTCGTTCGCCTTTAAGTGCCAAGGTCATCTGTCGGCGCCACTGAGCGTAGTTTTCGGTTCCCGTAAGTTGGCATATATGATCATATTTGCCCATTTTGCATGCGCGATGAAGAGTGCGAAACGGCTGGTTCTCGTGTCGATTCGGGTTCCGCCCTATCGGAACTCGGGGTTCATAACCTCAGTGCTCGAGCTAGACCAGGCAACTCTCACCGACAGTCCAATCGATGAGTGACAACGCTGTATTACCTAGAAAAAGGAATGCTACATCAGCTATGTAAATACATGAACATGCAGAGAACATACCTCAGGTCCTCAGGCCTCAACAACAGTCACGATCGGTGATACAACGAGTAGAACAAGAAAGACGAGCAAGCCAGATTATGTAATGTAGCATACAACATTAGGGGGTCTCAAGTTGTAGTTAACCGAAAACAAGTGCGTGTGACAAATGAACGGCCCGAATTTACCTCCCGAATCTCCGATGAACTTGGCCATGATGCCCGATATGCCACCACACTTGCGGCTGCATTGTAATTGCCTCGGAGCTTGAATATCTGACACATTTGTCACGCACACGATCTTGTTTTCGCTTACAGCGCTTTGCAAATCGATGCGGAAAACGTGTCTCAAATATTTGACCGGCTAGGGATTGCCGAGCTAAGACCCCACAAACATTGTCACTCGTGACCTGTGTGACTCGTGCTTCATATCCGAGTCGCACCATTGCCAGCTCACGACCACCGACGACATGGAGAAAGTTCATTTATTCAATGTATCTTTTACTGTCTACACCCTCATCAAGAAGAAGACAGCCAAGGGGAAAGCTGCCAATCCAAAGGAAGAGAAGTCACTGAAAGTCAAAGAACTTCCTTTTATGGTTTGTGATAACTACCTCAACTTCCTGAAAAGCATACTTGAGAAGCATGGGCAGGAATAATACAAAGTATCAGAAAAGAGCTGTTTCCCATTCAAGTATGTGCTGCCGAAAGCCAAAGGGTCAGTTATTTTTATCAGTTGCTTTCTGCTCTAACTACCTTCAATTAGCCAATGCTCTAGTGATGCAATGGATGTTGATCATGCTGCCAACTACAAAGAGATGGTAAAAAAATGCAGGAACATAATACCAGTGCTACCAAGATATTTGTTGACATGAAGGACATTGAGAAACTTCCTACATCAAGCAATTCCTTGGATGATGATGAAGATGAAACTACTGATGGTGAAACTGGCATGGTATATATGAATCTGTGACCTTCTCCCTGGTCACTAACAGGATTGATAGGTCTTGGCGAGCAAAGATGCCAAAGGACGTTTCATACACTGGTGTCTCAAGCTTCAAACTTGTTACAAGAATGAATTTGACACAGGATATACATATATTGGTCCAGCAGGGACAATTGTGCTCATGCCAGCATTGATGTTGGACTGGTGTCATGCATTGGTATCTATATATATGTGTGTTGCACAAATACTCTAACAACTTTGTTACAGGATGAGGAGCAGGCTACATTGAGTATCCCCCTGAACATTGAATTGTTCAATTTGGTGATAAAAGGACCCTATTTGCATCCATTATGGAGGGCTCAAATGACTACTCCCACTCAGCCAGCAATGCCGAATGTTGATCTCAACTCACTCACTTTGGTTCTACTTCTTCAAATGCTCACAAACTGGGGTATTTTGCAATCAAGTGTGCTGTCTCTTCCTCCTACCACTTCCATCTCTCCTGGGCCTAAGACTTCTGTGGTCACTAGTGCTCCCCTGCATGCAACTCTGACAACACCATCCATTGAGCAGCCCATTTCTTCACCTATTCCATTGCTGACTCACCTTGCACATTTCCTTGCTTACACTGAAACACATCTCAGTGTGCAGTACACGTCTACATATCAGCACCCACTCCAAGTTCAAGGCATCGGGCCAGATATTCTTGCAGATCTTGACAACAAGGTTTTGGCTGGAATGGGCATTCCTGTGGACAACATTATCCATCTCAAAAAAGGCAGTATCATATGGTGGAATGGACCTGAAGTGAAGCACAAATGCAGCAATACATCAACGTCATCATTGTCATTTGAGTAGAGTAAAATATCTTCTCCTGAAAACCAGCCAAGGAAAAGAGTTGCATATGAGAAATGATACCACACTGGTGGTGGTTGTCAATTCTTGGGGCTGGCAATGGAGGTAGCTGATGCTGATTCAAACACTGACTATGACTTATTCTACAAATGCAACACACAGAATTGGTGGCTTCTGGTGTCAAATGGATTCATGGTTGTTGAAGATGCTGAGGAGGACAACACAGATACTTTCTTTGGTAGTAGGTAATACAATGTCCTACTACATCTATGCTATGTATCCAGACATGCAAAAACATCCTTCTGCTTTCTCTGGTGTGATACTTTGACAAGCACGAACAATTGCCATCACTGAAAGATCTGCCTCATTGCAGCACAAATATGATTTGACTGCTAAAAATACCTGTTTAATGGGGTTGTAGTCAGGTCAATATGGCAGCAAGTAAATGATTGCACACTAAAACTAGTTAGGATAATGAAATGTAATTGAGGAATTGACTTATGGTGTATATCTTCCACCAGCACTTGAACTTCTTCACTGTGGTGGATGCTACAATTGTCCATGATGAGGACACTGCATGGACCAGGATAAGTAGTGGTGTATGGCATCTTCTAATGACATCAGTCATCTGTAATACAGAAATAGGCCATACATACCACATGTTCTCATAGAAATCACACAAAACATGCACCATCGACCAAGCCTTCAATGATGATATGAAATCACACCATTGAGAGTGATGGCAGGAAGGATGGAGTAGTACATTCCATGTACAAAGTATCACTGACCAAGGCAATGCTGTCTCCTCAGAGATCGTCCACAAGGACGAGAAGATGTTCACTGATCCTTCGCAGCTTCATCAATAAAAACTAGCATATTGGCATCTGGTGCCTCCACCCCAATCCGATTTATGTAATACGCACATAACTCCTTGTTGTGCTTGGCTGCAGCAAACAAGCACATTTTCCATGTGAGGTGGAGGTGATGGAGAGTGCAAGAAAGGGTAGCCACTATAGCATACATGCAGTGCCTCTCCCACAGCTCCTTCTGGAGTTTGTCAAGATAGATAGTATTGTGTTGTTGGACCATGTTCTGAGTGAATGTAGTATTTGCTGTGCTAAGGAGATGGCAGCATCTGATTGTGCATGAATACCTGTGAGGGTTGTTGACTATGCCAAACTTTTTGTACAGAGTCAGTGTCCAGTATACAAGGGTTTTCTTGATGCCAAGGAGAGAGCAAATGTTTTTTACAGAGATCCCTCTTCGAAAAGAGCAGGAATGTGGGATTTGGTGTCATTGAATATGGTGTGGGTTGGCATGGATAAGACTGATGGATGTGATGGCCCACATAATAAATTGTGCACTCAGATGAGTTTGGGGTCTTAGCTCGGCAATTCCTAGCCAGTCAAATATTTGAGACATGTTTTCCACATCGATTTGCAAAGCGCTATAACTACCAGGCTCCTACCCATTTGCTGCTGGAGGGAACAAGGCTGCATTCAAGGGGGTGGATAATTTCAAGTGGCTATGTAGTAATTGAAACCCAGCATAACCTTAATCCTTGAACCCTCTGCAGTGGCTGGAATAAAACATTTGTAAACATCATCAGCCACACCAGTCTGAATGAGCCTGCAACAGTGGAATTCAAAACCTTCAAGAAATACACAACTTCTAAACTAGGTTTTCAGAATTTATTCTTGTCCTCATTGTCAATAAGCACACTCTTGATTGATAACATGCATCTTTTCAACCATATAAACAGAGTGCTAGAAGTGCTCAAACAGACTGATCTTTCACTCTTAGACTTTCTTTCCACTGTTCTCTCCCTGGACCAATACAGGGCACATCCAGTTGTGTCACAGCTATGGTGGTCATGTGGCAAAGAAGCTGGCAACCACCTCATCCATCTCCTTGGGTGCAAAAGCAGTCATGACAAACCATTGGACCTGTGGGCTGCATATAAAGCCACAGCCACTACCTATGCACAGGAAATCCACAAAGCATCCTCAAAGGACAGTGGTTCACATTTCAACATATCACATTCCTCTGTTACTCAACTTGAGGAGTTTTCTGTCACAGAAATGGGAAAACAGATGGAAGAGCATGCACCCAACCTCTGGAAACTTCTCAGCATGTTACTTGATGCATGATGTATACAGACACATGATGACAAAGATGGAGATCAGATGATGAACACAGATGGCAATGATGAAGACAGGTACTGGCAGGAGTTAGGTGAAACAGATCTTGATGGTCCAGTTATTGGTCAAGACAGACTGGATGCCAGAGGGCTGAAAGTGACAAAGTGAGCAGCAATGTCACAAGCTCTGATCACATTGGTTCGTAGTTTTACATTTGTGACTTGTATTGGTTGGTACAGCATGGTAATGGTCACTGATGTAGAAAAGAATTGTTGTTATGAGCATATTCATGCATAGTACAAACAGGAAATCAAACACCTTGCAGAGCCTTACAAAGATCTTCTTGCAGTCAGCACATGCTCCAAAAAAAGTCATCAAGACACTTGCACAGATGTGTGTCTCTGTCTCTGCAAATGCAATCAATCTTGCTACCTGTTCACTCTCAGTTGAGTCTCTACATGCTGTTAAATTACTGGAATGCATACTACTGGCATCTTATGCCTATGATAATTTTGATGTTGATCTAAAGTCAACAACCCATATGGTAGAGGAGTCCAGCAACACTCTCAAATACCTCACCTCCAGCCTCATCTTTCCTCTGATGCATGGTATCTTGCAAGAAGACTTGTACTGCTCCTCGAAACTCTGGAAGTCATCTCCACTCAATTCACTGCTGAATTTGGGCATGCCAGCATTAAAGAATAGCTGGGAAAAGCTTCTATCACTCCATATCAACTCCAACCAGCCAAACGAAGCTGGCTACACACAGAGAGACCACTTTAATTCTTGGAAGTTCCTATATGACCTTATTCACTTTGGTCCAACATACTTCTCACAATTTAAAGACTGTCTAGGCAATCTGGATGTTATTGAAACAATACCTGTTGTCAAAACACCTCTTTTTGCTATGCATGCCATGGACCTCATAAACTCAACTGTCTCTGGAAATATTCAGTCTATTGTGGAGTTGCTGTGGCAAGGGGGGATTGTGTTAAAGTCGATCCTGATCTCCTGACAAAACTCTGGAACTCCAGAGTTAGTGTCTGGATAGAAGGGATGTTGGCTTCACCTTATGTGGTGTGCCCTTGTCGAAGGCAAGTCTCCAGTATTTCAGAGGGACAGGCATAATGCGGAGGGGCAGAGGTCAGAGATCAGAGGGTCAGAGGTCAGAGGTTGGAGGGTCAAAGGTTCAAGCAAGGTGGGTCAAGATTAATGAGCTGAGGGAGAGGATGACAAGAGGAGGATCAAACGGGCGAGGGGGGGGGAATCAGAACTAGAATCGATATTCGAACTAAGGGTGCAGGGGCAGAGTACAGAGTTTATATACAGAACAAAGTGATAGTATTGGCAATTCTGGTGGAGGTCTGGAGGACCCACCTGTTGTGAGAACGACAGTGTTGGCAATCCTGGATCATGTCCAGTAGCCCCTACATGTCGGAGGTGAGACACGGTGGTGATGATAGCCCCTTGGTGTCAACACCTGTCAGAATATTACAAATGGTCAAACAAAATATCAAAGATAGTCAAATGGTGAGTAAACACGTGTGAGTCCAGTGACTCAGAATGGTCCCAGAGATAGTGGAAACAGAAGACTGGAGGTATGGAGTTGGACTTAGCGAAAATCATGGATATGACAGATCGAGAACCCAGATGAGTGTGAGGATTCTGAGATGCCAGATCTCTTGGAATATATAGTGCTATTTCATGGAGATCTAGGAACAGGTGAGTGGATCCAAGTAGTGCTACAACGACGTGCAATTGAGAACTCACCATGAAACTGTTTGCAACATGTTCTATTCATTCCAGGATTATTCCACCTGAAGATGGCTTGTGTGAATGCAATTTGGTGCACTTTCCTCCAACCTACAACAGCTCGTAATGATGAAATTAGCCTCATGCATGATGTAGGAATTTTACAACCCCATGAAACAGAAACCTATGGATCAAAACCAGGCATTCAAAGGATACACCAACTGATTAATTATGATGGGATATGCCGCCACCTTGATTGCTGGTGGGTTGAGGCAAGAAACCAGAATCCATTGCATGAAACACTCAAGTCATTTGCTCTATCACAACCATCTTTTGAAAAACTCCAGTATATTGCAGATGGAATGGACCAAAAGTATGTGGATGTGAAAAACCAGCTATGCCAGATGTGGAAGTAACTTGTATCTCTCTGAGACCAGCAGTACAAAAATGGACTGCTACTCAACAAGTATATGTTACTATATGAGGAGATATTATATGCAATGAACCAGGGTGATATTGGTTGTCTCGAGTCTTGTATTATTGCATGGGTGGCCATTTTCAAGGCAATGGGCAAGCACAAATATGCTTTTCAGATGACAGAGTTCTTGTGCAATGTTCATTTTAATTTTCCTGAAGGATTATGGTACATTTGTCTTATATTTCTACTGGTATGCAAGAATGCTGATTCAATTTAATGTATATTGCTGCCAGTCGAGCTGTCCATTATCACATGCTCATTAACCCCACAGGACTGATGGGCAAATTCCATGGTGTGGATTGGTGCATTGAACTCAACAACCTGTTCACAAAGGTAGCCAGATTTGATCACACACATATAAAATACACTGATCAGTTATGACATCTAATAGGTTATCAATGGAGGAAAGAGATCAAACCGTACAGTTGAGCATATTATTCTTGAGTTGCCACTGGTGCAGGTGTACTGACATCTCCACATGACAATCACATGAAATTTCTTGCACACCCATTTGATGGCTCGCCATGCAGAGGTAGACATGATGAAGACATTCCATGAACTATGTGAACACTTGGCAAAGCATTCACTGCATGTCATACAAAAGGGCTGGAAAAGCAAACATCAAGTTACTGATCTAATTAGTAAGGGGATAGAACTATTTGGTAGTGGAGAATTGAACAGTGTTGAGGACAGTGAGGAGAAGATAAATGGAGATACTGTAATGCTTGAGGACATAGCTGTTGAGCTTGATATTTAGTCATATACTGCATGCCGTACTGTCTGACAGTTATGGCCATACAATTGGCCATATTTACCTTTTTATTTGAAGGTGTGGGGGGCCGTCTGAAAGGCAGATTGAGATGGGGGCATTTGAATGGGCACATGCAGGGTAGCTGAAAGGTGGAATGCTCAAGGACATAGCTGTTGAGCTTGATATGTAGTCGTGTACTGCATGCTGTACTGTCTGACGGTTACAGCCATACAATTGGCCATATTTACCTTTTTATTCAAAGATGTGGGAGGCCATCTGAAAGGCAGGTCAAGGTGGGGGCATTTGAATGGGCATGCATGGGGTGCTGAAAGGTGGCCAGATTGGTGTGTCTGTTTCAGCTGCAAGGCACATTGGGACCATTTGTTGTGAGAGCCAAACTACAACACTAATCCTTGAGGGCAATATGCTCCCAAAGACGAACGATGAGCAGGAGGTGAGTGATAAAGAGGATGGTGATGACACTCAGGTCGAAGACTGAGTGCGTCAGAGAGTAAGCGGCGCTTAGGCAGAAGCCAAATATGCAGATGGTATAAAGAAGCACGATCACCAGATCCTTAATTCGTAGGCTCAAGCGCGAACACCGAGTGCCGTGAACAAATGAATTAGGCTGAAGAAACAGCCTAACTAACTACGGTTTATATACATGAGAGTACGCACGGACCTGCGCAGTTTGCGCAGTCAAAGGCGACCCTAAACAATACAATAATAGAAATAGACCACGTAACCGCAGTCGCCGCAGCTGTCGCTAAGGCCAAGAACAATAGGGACGCGTAATGGACGCGTTCTCGTGCGCTGAGTCACGAGTACCTGAAGTGTGAAAGGTTCAGCGTAGTAAATACAAGTACGGGAATGGTAGGGTCCTAAACGCTCGAACGTATGGTGGTACATGTGAGCACTCATCTTCGAGGATGAGTGTAGTAATGATAGGGATGAAAGCGTATGGATTTATAACACCATTTGAGCGGCTGTGAGGGGTGAGGGCCACTTGGATTGTGTGCCCATGGGGCAGGCAAGGTCTCCTCCAGAGAGAAATAACCAAGGGATGATGCCAATCCTGTTGAGCTTGCAGTATGCCTGCACCTCACATTCCTGAGTACTGTGACGTGAAATCAGAGGGCATCAAACCAATCTGCTCAAAAAAAAAGCCAGACCTGAAGGAGATCAAGGTAAGGAGTCTCCAGGCAAATAAGCAGAGCCTCGACTGCATTGAATGGAAGTGGAATGGCGACAATGTTTGATGCACCATTGTTTCACATGTATTCATTTCACATGTATACAAAATGGTGTGTAGTAGCCCTAGTCGCATAATGAATCCATTAGTTATGATCTACACTCAAGTTCTCCTTTCCACACGACAGAGTCCCCATATTATTATGAGGATGTTTGACACAGACACAGTTGCACTCTGATGACAATTAATACACTAGTATGGATGAGCTTGTAAAGTCGACAATACATACTGTTGTGTCCCTCTATACTACAGGCACTACATTTGTTCTTTTTGGTGATTGCTGCTGAGGAGGGTGAGCATGGAATTGCGGTTTCAGCCAATGGGGGTGCTGTTGGTGCTTGGAGGGGGGCTGCAGGTAATGCCATGGGATGTGTGGCTGTCTGGCATAGGTGTGGAGTCATAGTGAGAGTGGACACTACAATGGGAAGTGGTAAGATTTGATGGATGATGGTGATGACTTCCACATCAAATTGATTTGTCTTATTCCAAGCCCATCATGTTTTACAGAAGAGGTTATCGATTGTTTTGATCTTGGAAGTGTGCACACACTTGACAATCCAGTCAAGTATGCCATCAGGCATGATGGCAGCTGGCCCAAGGTCTATTAGGTGCACTTCACCATGAACATCCCATATCTTCTGCTCTCACCAATCTTCCAATGCATCAAACAACTCAAACTCCTTTGGACCCATGGTGAATTTCATGTGATGCGAATGTGCTGGAACCTTTGGATGTGGTACAGGAGTGATGGCATCAAGGATAAGATGGTTGGAATGGTGGATGTTGCAGCAGAGTAAAGAAGGGATTGGTATACAATGTTGACAACTGTTGCTGTTTGATGGGTCACACACACAGTGATCAACACCTCAGGGAGATTGCCAGTGAGAAACCAAGCTTATAAAACAGATAAGTAATTATAAACTCACATTTTGAAGTATTGTCGAAATGAATATTGAAAACCTTATGGCAGCAATGGAACAAGGGATGAAGGTGGGCATTGATCAAACAATCCATTGCAGGATCAAGGTCTCGGTGACCTTGTCTCATTCCCTTCCCCTTCCCCTTCCCCTCTGGCTTGGGTTTCATCAAATCCTGCAACTCCTTCTTACTAACTTCTTTCCTGCTATTCTTACCCTTATCCAACTTGAAGTCCGAGTCCTCACTTTCCACCATGTCATCACCCAATATGGTTTGCGACTTGGATGCTTCCAGAATGGGTTTTGGTGTTACTGTGGAACCCATAGCATAATTGCATACTCATTGCTTCTTCACTGGTATCTCCATGGTTTGTGATTTCTTTGCTTTGCGCTTTTGATCTTCTTGGTGCTGACACCTTACTTTACAGACATCATCAAAATGGTCTTTCTCTGCAAACAAGATGCCAGTTCCTTGCAGTGCCCAATCTCTTGCAGCACACCCCAAGCACTGCCAAAGTGTGGGCAGTGTACATGATGCACGCCACTGTATAACCAGACAGATATCTGATATGTCCATGCCCTGAGTATACAGTGAGTCTAGTGAATTCTCTTTGTATTAACCTACCATTCCAAATGATTCTGTAGTGCACAGGCCCCATGTATCTCCCTTCATCAACACTGAAACCTCTGTCTTCTTAAATTCTGATATCATGTCTGAATTAAACCATTTGATCCTGTGTCATACTTTGCAAGGTAGACAGCTTCGCAGGAACTTTGTGGCACTGATGGATTCTTGAATATCATTGAAGAATATTAGGAATTTCTTGGGGATTGGATCACCTTCTTTCCAACCCTCCAGGACAAGAAATCCAAGATCTGCATATGTCAAGAGAGGGTGTTTGATTTTTCTGACAGAGAGATATATATTTGGGCAGTCAGTTGAGGCATGGATAGTCACAAGCTTATCGCTGTGTATATGAAGTGTTTTCTTGAGTTCAGTAAGGGTCTCTGGTGTGAGGGTCACTAATGTGATCATATAGGGTACACGGTGAGGCAAGATATAATGCAACCATTGTAGTTCCTTATATTCTGGCTGAAAATCTCTCCAGGATCAGATACAGTGTGCTTCATCAAATATGAAGCCAACTATATGTGTGGTGAACTCGGATTGTGACAGCAACTTCTCAAACCCATCTCTGGGCTTCATTAGTTGCTCTGGGCTGACAATGACAGCATGGTACTTTAGGTTTTCAATGGCCTGGTAGCCATAGCAAGTGAGCATCCCATAGAACAGCCTAAGTGAAGCTTACCCAGAAATTCTTGGGGGTTGCAGTTTCAGCATTGATTGAAATACTTTCAATACCAACTTTCAAAAGGGACTCAACATTCTGTTGGCCAAGTTGGTTGAGTGGCATGATAACAATCTGAATACCTGTTGGGCAGAATAACAGTGGTAGCCAGAATGTTAATGTCTTCCCCATGCCAGTACCTGCAATGCATATAATATCATGGTCTCCCATTATAAATGCCTGGGCAACCTCAAGCTGCCGCAAACATGGTGTTTTATGGAAGATAGCCTTGGCTCTCTCACAAATAAGAGAGATGTCCACTGCTTGAGATGGAGACATATGTTCTATTTACAATCCACTCTCAACACTTTACACATCGCATATTGAACATAACGTAAGGACAAGAATAAATTCTGAAAACCTAGTTTAGGAGTTGTGTATTTCTTGAAGGTTTCGAATTCCACTGTTGCAGGCTCATTTGGACCAGTGTGGCTGACAATGTTTACAAATGTTTTATTCCAGCCACTGCTGAGGGTTCAAGGATTAAGGTTATGCTGGGTTTCAATTATTACATAGCCACTCGGAATTATCCACCCCCTTGAATGCAGCCTCGTTCCCTCCAGCAGCAGATGGGTAGGAGCCTGTGTAACTACAAGTTCGCAACTTTCGCTTATCGTAGGTTTCGTGCACTTTTGCAATTTTGAGACCCCCTATTATGCGCGTCGCTTCGAGGATCGAAACCGCGTACGGCGACAGGCGGCGGGGTAAGGCGTCTGATTTCAAGCCTCCGAAAGCTCTCGCTGGGGGGCTTACCGCTACTCCCAGAACTGTGTGGGTGAACCAACAATCGCTTACCGCACAGAGGGAATTGGCAGCAGCGACCATGGGAGATAGGCAGCATGATCTTCCACGAGATGAGTCTGTGTACTTGACGGGTGGAGAGACAGAAGCTTCTGATAATCCCACTAGAATGAACATGTAAGTTCCCATGCGGTACCGTGTCCGGTACTACACAGGTACTAGCTGGCATGGATTCCTTGACCGCCGTCTTGCTCTCACCGCAAAGTGGAGAAGGTGGGTTGACAGAAATGTCTTGTATTCCTGGCGCTAGTTGTCACTTCCGGTACACCTCTCATGGCGTCGTTTATGCTGGCCTGCAAACCGGCTTTCGAGTTCTTGTGCTCTAAGATAAATGGTCAGTATGTAGTGAAGAGCAAAAAGTCCCGAGTGCCGTTCAGGCCTCGCACGTTATTTTTATCTTATCGATTCAGTGCCATCCACCATGCAAGTCACCCTGAAACAAGTGCAGGAAATCATCAACAGCAATGATGGGAACCAACCCGCCCACATTGCTTCATTTTCCGAGATCAAGAGCACCAGCTACAGGTGTGTATTATTCGAGATCAGTTGGGTCACGAAATCGGTCGGGTCACGAACTCACTGGCACGCCACGGTAGCTACACGGCGTCCTGGAAATCGTATCACACAACTCTGTCCGATCCTGACAGATCCTATCTCTTGCTGGTTTCGCCTCTCACACCCAGCCATCCACCGCCAGGGCCTCCCAGGCCGATCACGCTCCTCGCTCTCTCCATCCTGCTCACCAAGATTCTGGATGCCACCACCGTGCCGGTCCCCCGACCCATAGCACACGATGTCGAGGGTCGAAAATGGCACTTTGGCTGGCTATTGCTTCGCGTTCCCGGTTCGTCTCAGACTCGTCCGACAATGTCTTTGGCATCCGTCCGCGAACAACTCTCTTCTGGACAGCTTGCTCACATCGAACTGAGACTAGGCACATATCTCCGCGCACTCCATGGAATCACAAACGAATGGTTCGGTATACCGATGGACAAACCTACACCAGAGCCTCCGTCCGTAACCTCGTATGCCGCATTATTCTCTGCAAGCCAAACCGTCGAGGATGGGGAAGACATGACACCATACAGCTGGCAGGACACTTTTGTGTTGCAGTTGGAGGAACTCCTCGAATATGTGTGTGACGACGCGGAGGCTCGCAAAACTGCACCATCTGGCTACATGGTGGACATTGATGTCGACGAGTTACGACGCTCCCTTTCTCGCGCGATCGGGTCGTTCCTCTTTGACGACGTGGAGATGCCAAGGCTCATATGGGTGACAGGGGATGAAGAGGATGTTGTCGTGTCCCTAACACCGGGAAAGGGCAGGAGACAAGGTAGTGATGGTACAATGTCCGAGGAAGATACAGAAGCGGACATCGCATATATATTGCCGACCTTTGGACGTGCACTCTGGGGAGATCCACTGATGGAGGCGTGGTTCTTGCCGCCGGGACCAACGACTGCGATAAAGGAAGGGTACTTTGGTAGTGAGGAAGATGGTATGCTGATAGTATTTGCGCGACACAAGACGAAGAGATTATGGTATACGGTATACCTGGCTTTGATCGTCTTGGCCGAGGAGATGTCACAAGGAGACGAGAGGGAAACGACACAAGATAGAGAAACAGCACGATGGGCTAGGAACATCTTGCCCGAATGCGTAGAGATCCTGAAGAATGCACCATGTTATTAGAGTCGCTTTGAAGCCTGTCGGGGCCATACCATTCGAAGTGCTTTAGTTGTGACCTTCGGCGGGCGTCATCTCGACCTCCGGTGTTCCGTCATCGCCTGCGAGCTCGCCCTCGACGACTTCCTCCTCGTCACTACTCTGCCCCTCATCTGCCATCTCGGGAGCATCCTGATCTTCCACATGCGTGGATTGGTGGCGCACACGCGGATCCCACTCAAGTTCGTCGGGCTCTGGCTCTTCGACTTCGACACGCTGCTTCCAGTCGAACTTGTCCCTTAGCATGAGTACGGCACGGACTGCAC
Organism: Xerocomus subilludens; assembly: GCA_038092535.1. Taxonomy (NCBI): domain Eukaryota; kingdom Fungi; phylum Basidiomycota; class Agaricomycetes; order Boletales; family Boletaceae; genus Xerocomus; species Xerocomus subilludens. The sequence continues at coordinate 824 of JBBPQO010000169.1, read as the reverse complement.
GCTCGACACGGTGATCATGTGCACCTCGTATTTCCGCGCACTCGCGAAGCACGTCGTCGTATGTGACTCTCTGTCTCGAGCCCGTTCCGAGGCCGGGCACGGGTTGACTGTTCTGGCCCTCGAGCGCGATCGCCCCGCGCGTGACCATGCATTCGGCGAGACGACGGACGGACGCGTTCTCCATGCGCAGCACGTCAGTCGTCTGTTGGTTGCGCAGGAGCGGTATGAGGTCGTTGTCGAGCTGGTGGTCCGTCATGGCGACAGCTGGATGGAGGGCGATGTTCTCATACGACTGGTGCGAGCTGAGGGACGAGTAGAAGCTGTGGGTCTGCGAGAGGATGATGTTGTACTTGGAGAGAATGTCCGGCCACGCGGGCATGGCGAGCAGACCGCCCACATCGACCGTGCGCTGGAGGGCCTGGATCGACTCGATGATTTGGTTCGCCTTGAAGCGGAGGGATTCGAGCTGCGCGACGGGCAGCGACTCGAGCTGGCTCGCCATCGACGACGCGTGGGTCACACCGCGTGATGTGACGTGACAGCCTCCTCTTCACCATGATGTTGTCCCTCTTCGCGCGGCGCGTCGCTGCCCATCCACTGCCTGTCCCGCGTCGCACTCTCTTTGCGACCCCTCAGCTCAACTTCCCAACCGCCACAGACAACACCGAAACTGCCAAGAGAGGGAGAGGCAGACCGCCGAAAGACCCGGGCGCACCCAAGGGGACCCAGCCGACCCAGCCGAAACATAAGAGTACGCATATATTCCACGATGCTCGGCGAAACTCATCGCCTTCTGCTAGGCCACCTCCCAAAAGAGCTCAAAC